>VWZF01002809.1:890990-941954 GCA_013396755.1 Sclerurus mexicanus
TTTTTTTTTTTTTGGTTGTTTTTCACAGTGCCATCAAAGATGAAGAAGGAATTATTTTAAAGGCCAGTGACCTAACATGTTTCACCTTCAGTTCTAAAACCCCAAAGACAAGGAGCAGAGAGACTTCGCTGGGGGCAGGAGATCTCTGCACAAGCCACTTTTGACACAGAGTTTATGCAATTGGGCACTAAAACGCTCCGGGCTGGAATCTGTCCTGCAGATGTTACTGCTGCCACTGGGCCTCTGGAATGGCACAAAAACCCCACCAGGCTGCAAGTCCAAGTACCTCTGTCAGCAAATGATGGACACGGAGTAGAAGCAGATGCAGCAAACACTCCACACCAAGATCTGGTTTGATGGAGTTGGTGTAAATCAAACTGAACATAATGTTTTGGAACAAATGAGAGAAAAAGCTGGATGCTGTTCCATGGGGGTGTGACACCAGTGGGGCAGCCCCAGTTTGAGGTACCACACAGGGCTGGGGGTAAGTGCGAAAGGCAGCAGCTCCACAGTGCTGGTGTCCATGCCTCTCCCTCAGCCTTTTGCTGCAGAGACAACTGGATTAAATTATAGTATAATGAGGATTTGGGATTACAGAGAAACAGAGGCATCAACAGTTTTCATTTTTCCCCCACAATTATTTGTAATGATATGGGGAAAAGGAGAGTAAAATGGATTAGGCAAACTACGAACAAGAGCCAAACCACAGGATCCAGCACCAGCCATTCTTTCCATGGCGAGGCACTTCAGCCTGTTGTACCACATCCCGAAGCAATGTTTTGCAATCCTTCGATGTCTAGCATCTCTCATTTAATCCTATTCAGGTAATTCTTGATTACATGACAACAAGACAGTTATCAAGGCTCTCATGTTTAGATTATACAGCCTTTTCCCCTTCCCACACAAATAGGTTCACTCTGTTTTGCCAAAGCAAAATGAACAAGACACTGCTGTGACATCCCAGGAACAAAATCTAGCAGTAAATCACCCCTGCATGGAAAGCTGTTCTACAGTCAACCAAAGCAAATTGCAAATGTCAGCTTGTTCCCTGGTAATCCTGCTGAAAAGTAACCCAAAGAGCTGTATTAGCATTCACTAACTTGCTCTGACACTGGCTTTGCTAAAGAACCACTGGACAAAATGGGCTACTGTGAAATATTCCAAATTAAAGAAAACAAAGATAAAACAGACTGGTTTAAATCTCCAGAATAAGGCAGCCAGTGCTGCTCTCCATCCTCTTGAGACCACCAGGCAGTCTGCAGAAGCACTCCCAGAAACGTGGTATTTTTCACTTTTCACGAGCTTCTGTCTATTCCAGACATCCCTAAGGCTGGTGCGATACTGGCAATGAGAGCACTTTTCAAAACAGCAATCCCATATCCCTGGCTTTTGTGATTCACTCTGAAATTAAATAATTCAGCTTCTAATATACTGTGGAGCGAGGAGTGTCCCCAACTGTCAGACCTACTATGTGCTAAAACAGGTTTTAGGCAGCAACACAGATTTAAAAAAAAAAAAGAAAAAAAAGGCAAGTTTGAACCCCAAGTGCCAGCAGATGGATGAGTTACCCTCTTGAGACAGGGACTAAATTATGGGCAGTCAGAGGGAGGTCGGTGAGACAACCGTGTCCCTGCGCTCAGCTGCCACTGTCAGGCAACACCTCTGACTCCGCCGCTCCATAAACTCTGCCCTTACATCAAGCCGTGCTCCTTCCCGCTGAGCTGGGCTCTGCCTCCATTAAAATTACCCTTCCTCTCCTCCCAGGGCTTCCTCTGTAATTTTCTGCTCAAAGTCAAAGGAAATAACAAAGCCAGGGCTGCTCTCCAGCCTCTCCCAGATATTGCTGCCCCCTCCACGACAGCTCAGTCCTCAGCCTCTGCTCTTCCCAGCAAAGCCACATTGCCAGGGAACTTCCCAGCTGACTTCTCCTCCCAGTCTGAAGGATTTCCCCTGAGTGGAGGCATCTGCAGGCAGGAACATTTGGGTCTTCATTACTTTCCTCTGACGTCCTCCCAGGGTCTTTTAGATTTACACAAAGAATAGCCACCACGAGGGCCACCATAAAACACTTAAAACAAACTCAAAGACATCACAAGAAAAGGTTAATTCTCTTATTTCCAGTCCTGAGGCAATATTCTCTCTCTCTCATGTCCTACCAGTCTTTTTAAACTCTGTGAGTTCCAGGGAAATGGGTGGAAGATGTGGAAATCCTATTGCAAAAGCACCTGCCCGCTCCTTTCCCCAGAGAGCCACACAGAGAACATTCTATTATTTAGTTAATTGCAAAGAAACAATTACAAAGGAACTTGGCAAACTCCCTCTAATCACAGCAAGACCCATTTGCAGTCCAGTAAGTTCAGCAAATTAGCAAATAAGTGAATATAAAAAGAAAAGAATAACACAGCTCAAATTGCACTTTGTTCGTTTGTTTTGTCACTCATAGTTTCTGTTTAATTATTTAAGGTATTTCTTCATGACATTCTGGTACATTTAGTATAATAATGAAGGTTTACTAGCATGGAAATGCAATACAGGGCTATTAAATATCTGCCCAGAGAGAGGGAAGAAAACTGCCAATTCTGTGAGTAAATTATAGAGAGCCTGCTCAGGAAAAAATTCCAGGTTAGATAAATAGAAGGTTCTGCCACAATTTGTGTAAGATCCAAATAAAGATTACTGCTAGATAATGGCAATGCTAAGCAATGTTTGTGCACAACGTTGTACCACAGGCATTCACGGTCAATCCCGTTTATTAAGAGCTATTCTAATTTCCCATGCATATACCTAGAGGCCATTCAAACACAGCCTTTTTCAATAGCAGCGCTGTAACCAAGTGGCAGATTTTTCAGTATTTCATCCCTGAAGTCATATTACAGCAAAGACTTTCGAGCTCTGTTACATTAGTGAAGCAGAGCTGACGGGCTGAGGAGGGCAGAGGAGTGAGAGCCAGGTGTGGGGTTGTCTGGCTGACAGAGAGGGAAGCACTTCAGCAAACATTGGAAGGAAACATCAGAGGAACTGATGCAGCACCTGACCACCAACCACGCCTGGAAACCCTCCCCTAATAGCCTGGGGTCTAACATGGAAATTTTGCTCTTTGCAGGTCTCAATGATGTCCATCAAATGAAACCTTTTTTCTTCCTTAAAAGTTCATAAGGGAAAGTAATTCCTCAGCTGACAAACCTTCCATAAACAGATGCTGCAAAGCTTGCAAGGGTCAAGGGCATTCTGACTTCAGATAAAGACTAATCATGATTTAATACAACTAAATGTGAACACTTAATTGCTTTCAACTGAATTCAAGACTAGTCTGCTCCAAGAAATTGTATAAAAACTTTTCCATTCATGCCTCATGAACTACCTACAGCGTTTAGGATTTAAAACTGAAATTTGCCCTAAAAAATTCAGAGAATATGTCAGAAGAGCAGAGAGAGAAGAATAAAAAAAGTGAAATTTAGTTAATATATTCATCAAACACAGATTATTTCATCTTGTCCTCTTACAGCTCTCCTAGTCCTACACGGACTCTGCTTGGCAGGAAGATGAGTGCAGGAATCCCATGTTTTGACAGCAGTTCACAGGAACTTCTGCATCCACAGAGCAACATAACGCTTGTTTTTCCCGGGAGTCCCTAAGGGCTTTCTCAGGGGACCTGGAAAGGATTGCACGTGTCCTGCTTCCTTCCAGAGCTTCATAAACAGCAACAATAACTGAGGTGAGGGGATACACTGCCAGCAAAGTGGACAGCTGAACCCTGTATGCTCCTGCTCTCCCCACAGCTGGTCAGACCAGTTTGCCCCAGTCCTGTGCCTCCCTCCAGCACAACCAAACCCTGGCATAGCAAGAGCCCTGTGACCCTGGTGAGTTCCAACACTGATTATCCCTGTAAAACACCAGAAGGCAAGACTGAAAGCAAAAACCCATCACCTCTTTCAGTTCCAGTAGGCTTTGGTGAGGAACACCAATCACTCCTGAAGGGACAACCTTAAACTTTTAAACCTGTACTAAAGAAGAGATTTCACATCCTATGTGTTTCAGAGATATCTTGTTACTATCAGCTCTGGAAAACTCAGGGATAAAAGGTCAACCCAGGGGCAAAGTGAAAGCAGGAGCACCCAGGAGAGGCCAGAGGGGCAATGCAAATACAGCAACAGCAGCACAAACATCAGTTCATGTATAAACTTTATTACAAAATTCAACAATTAGGAGAAAATACATTGCAACGGTTTTAGCTTTTCAAAGATCCCAAAATAAATTACATAAAACACTTGCACAGTTCTAAATATTAAAAAGATCATACAAATTAATGGTGCTCTCATATGCCAAGATTAATCCTTTTCCATTTTGACTACACTGAGAGTTGCCTGTGCAGGGATTATTTTTATGGCTATGTAGAAAACCACAGTTTTCATGTTTTGATGCCTCAGTAAAGATTTACAGGCAAAGGCACTTAAGGGCAAAAAGAGATCAAGAGATAACGTCCCATTGAAGTCCAATCTCTGTACTCACTCCCAATCTCTAACTAAACACTGCAAAAGGCTTTGAGTTGGAGACATTATTCCATATCAGAATGGAAAGTGTGCTTTTAGCTTACATGGGAACAGTGGAATTTCACTTGAATTCAAGACCTTGACGCCCCCACAAGGCTTCCAGGGCTTTCTACAGAAACCTTACTTTTCAGAAACAGCATGTTTATATTGGGTATTCCTTGACAGGTTTGAGCCACACTGATTTCTACTGTCCTCAGCTCCCTGTTGAGGAAAAAATGCCATTTATTCAAAAATTAACTTTTTCTTCCATCATTGTTCCACACTTTTTCCCCACAGGTGCTGACATTCAGGTAAGCATGGAACAAGACCTTGTGGCCATCACTATTCCCTTCAACACATTGCATTACAGTGTATGACAGAACAATACCAAAGGCTGCTGATACTGGGGAGGTTTCTCTTCCTACTGTACTACACCAAACTTCTGATATGCAGTGAGCATATAGTTATCTTCCAAACTGAAATATTAGTTTGAAGCTCATCTCAAGCAATTTCATACCTAGGAGAAGCTCTAGACACATTTTCACTCCTTCCAGAAAATGTTTGCTCCTTTTCACCCTGATTTCTGTGCCTTTGGGTCATCCCAAGATGCTGTCTCACTTTTACCCCAGAACTTGTCCATTGACAGCTCTACTGCTCGTCACAGTCTCAGGTAAAACACAAGTCTTCCTGCTCTGTATCAACTTCCTCATACTTTCATATTGGTCATGATAGCACAGTAAAGTAAAAGAATGTAGTTTTTGCTTTCTCAGTATTTCCCTACAGGATAACAGCCAGGTAGGTATTTGATACCAGTCTTGGGCCTGACACACTACACACTCTCTCCTTAATGTGTCAGTCCTCAGCTCTAGTTACTCTCTCTGGAGAGATCCATGACAGAGTCACAGTTACAGACTTGAAATATTATACACAAGCAACTCAGTACAGCTCTGCTTCCATTTAGCAAAATGACCCTTCTCCTTAATATGACTTCCAGAAAAAGAGGGAAACAGATCTCAGCTTCTACCAAGAGGATTCTATGCCTTTTATTTTATATATATATTTTTTTATCCTTTCTGCAGATGACAGTCATGTGACCAAAGCACAGCCAGGAAGAATTTACCCATCGGGAGTGCAAATGACATTCTTCAGGCTGCTTTGGGGATGGAGAGCTCCCAAAACTGCCTTTGGAAAGAGCACAGGCAGCATTTCCACCGATGGGATTAAATGAAATCAGCTGCATTGTGCTGCAGCCATCCAGTTTCCTCTTTGGCTGCAAGTACTGGCACAAACTCTGATAAGCCTCAGATAGTGCTTCATTGAAATCACAGAACTGAGACAGCCCTGATTTATTGGTATTCTGCAAAGCAGTGGTGACTGATTTTTAATTTAAAAAAGAAAAGCTGATAAAAATCTTATATTTAAGAGAGTGCTTTCTGTTTACAGGAGACTTTATTACTCTTTGATGGCAAAGAAACCATTAGGGTTTCCAGAAAACCTTCACTGTGTGCATGTAAAATTAAATTCTCCTTTCAATAAATATCACAATTAAAAAAACCCACACACATTTCAATGCTTTTGAGGGATGTTTGGTATGACAGTAGGAATCCTCCAGTCAAAAAGCACAGTGTGCACAGAAGATCTGGAAAGACCCCTCTTATTATATTCTGCACAGCCCCTTAGGTCTTTGGTCTTTCCATGGACAATGCTATTGTCAGTGCTATTTCTGGATGCAGTCTTAATCTCTGTTATAATCCCACCTACGACCTCTGTTCCCAAACCAAACTGCATGGATTGTTCTGCTTATTATGCTCATCCTAATCCACAGCCCACAGAACGAAGTGGGCAGTGCCCACACTTTCCAGCACCAAGCCTGACAGCTTTACCTGAGGACAGAAGATGGATGGAATGTGATCCCTCTCCCAGATTCTGACTGGGCTGACTGTGCAGGTGTGCAAAGGCAAAGGGAGGACTGAGAAGAGGTATCAGCAACAGCAAAGCAACATCAGACTTAAAACCTCAGTGCTCTTCCCTCAGTGCAGGAGCAATGGAGTCAGGTGAACACTTCAGACAGTCCTACCTCCGACATCTGATGTTCTCACATATTGGAGATGACCCTGTATAATGCACTCAGTTTGAAAATACAGAAGGAGAAAAAGCAGTCACAAGGCAATCCTTCACAGAACACTCCTGCTATTACACACCTGGCCTGACAAAAGCAAAACTCTGATTATGTGATCAGACATTTCAAATACAAAACAGTACTATGCATATTATTACAAGCACATGTGGCAAAAGCAATAAATAAGAAAAGCCAGCTGATACAGTAGGCCTAGAATGGCCCTATGACAAAGGAATGGCTTACAAGGTCTGCACAGACTGTAAATGTTCAGTATAAAAATAAACAAAAAAGATATAAAATATGACACAGTAAAATTTTTAAATAGGGAGGCCCAGGTAACAAATACCAGCTGTATCCTTTCACACAGACAGGCTCAAAATTGGAGTCACGTCATTAACCTCTTTCTGATTACAAAGATTATATTTTAGTTGACCTGAAACAAAACCTGGTTTGACATGAAATATCTTAAGGCTTTATAGTTTTCGTTTAAATTTGGTAACTGAATTTTTAATCCTCATTGTGAAACAAAACATTGAAGTGTTTTGGTTGAGTTTTCAAATCCTAACTCCCTGTGTACCAGGAGGGTAAAGTTAACAGTCAGTGGTTTTTGCCCATAAAGTCTGACATATTAACGAATGGCTGAGATAATCCCAACTGTCTTTGCAAAGGGGCAGATATTCCCCCTTTTTTCATCTTTGATATGCCTGATCTTTGCACAAATAGTTTCATTTGTGAATCAGATAATTCAAGACCACCAGAGCATGTTACCAAAACTTAAAACTGGGTGTAGCTTTTCTTCATCTGCAACAAAGGAGACACAATAACAACATCATCGGAGTCATCTGAGTGAGCTTCATCCGCGGGCAGGGCAGCAGCAGGACGTGATGGCCCCTCAGAGGTCCTGCCTGAAATGATCACAGGGCAAACAAGGTCATTAATGAACAATATTGGCAAAAAACAAGCCCTTGTGGGAAGTGTGATATTCTCTGAGCCATTAAATTTCCAGACCTACCCACAGGTATGGATAAGTCTGATCTATCTGTTTCTGCGCAGAGCTGCTCCCGTTCTCTTTAATGAACCAGTCGTGCAAGGGTTGAGCTGACATACTGACCACACCTGATTTGTCTCACTGCCTTTCAATCTTTGCAAGTGGTTACACACCACCAAGTAAAGCAATTGGATACCAAAGCCAGTGCAGATCGTAAAAACAAATATTTATTACATGGCCAGAAATGGAAAGATTGAGCCAGGATTAAGCTAAGTAGAAAGGTCACAATGGGAACTTGAGTCAGATATAGATGGAGCAAAAGGAAATAGATACAAGAAAAGACAGAAGCTCTCAGCTACTGTCTTTCATCCTTACACCTGTAAAATACCAAAAATATTATTCAACAGTTGCACTACTTGTCATGACAATAAAAATATAGTTACCACACCATGGGGTTTGTTTTTCTGTTTTTTTTTAAATTTTGCTTCTTTGCCATTTTTTCTGGATATGTGTTTCTATGTGTCTTATCCAATCCAATGTTTGAAGGAATGTCCGGGGCATCAACAGAGAGAGCCCTAATGATTCCAGTAAACACTGGAAAACCAGAGGGATAAAATGAACACATACAAAGTCCCTAACACCTGACGAGCAGAACCAGCAGCTTATATCCCCTCTGCAAGAGATCTATGAACTAAATGATGACTGCTATTAATACCTTCTAGCACAATATCCTCCCCTCAGCTATTAATACCTCCTAGCACAATATTCTCCCCTCAGCTCCACTTATTTTTCAGTTTCAAATATAAATTCTCTGAAAAGACTCCTACGGAGAAGAAAAGTAATCAAGACAACCTGTGGTAGAAGAGGAAACAGGCAAGAAGTCATACACAGATTTTGACCTGAAATGGAGGACACACAGGGAGTATTACCTGGGAAGAACTGACATGCCATGAGTCTCGTAGTGAAATGAGAGGTTCTTGACACAGGAAAAAAATCATCTGCTATGGAACAGCAGGCATACACAGAAACTGGAATGTGGAATAAAGAGCGGGGACCACAACTGGCCCAGAAATAGAAAAGGAGTGACAGACAGAGAGCCTGTGAATGGCAAGGAGGACTGCAGGGAGGTCATTACATTGACCTCAACCTACAGAAGCAAAGAAACACATGACTTTCTAGTCGAGTGAAATTCTTCTCTGCATCAGTCAACAAATGATGTCAGAGTTTTTCGGGAAGATTTATGAGACAGCAGCTCTGGTGATACAGAGGAGCAAAACGACCTTACAGAAGCAGGCATGGGAACTAGAAGAAGCAATTCCAACAATAAACATATCATACATGAAATAGCTTACTATTACCCAAACCACTCTTAATTATATTCTGCTCTTGGTGTCTGAGATTCTTGTCCTCATCTTCAGTTTAATATACTTCAGAGACAACTTTATCTTTGTGCTTGTGAAGGTTAAGCACTGATTCGAGTTAAGGGGTGCATGTGAATTCATTATGCTTTCAAAAAAGCCTCAAATGAAGTTAACAGTTGCAGCCAGGGTGGCCAGTAACGTGCAGAGAGAAATGCTGCCCTTGATCGAGATTGCTGGGCATGCACAGAACATATTCTTCCTTCCTGTCACTCCCCTGACAGAATGAAACAAAACACCAAATTTTGCAGACTGAATAGTTAGTATCTGTTCCATTTCATGGGAAACAGCAGACAGGGCTTTATAAAATCTCCAAGTACTGTTCACATTCTGAAGACAAACAAAGCAGCACTGAATGCTAGGCTAAATTTTTTTAATTTTTTTTTTTTTGAAAATACAGAGACATCTAACCTGATGCAAACAATGAATTAAAAGTCTGCAATGCTAGACCAGGATTATATATGTTTACTCCAGCAGATACATAAGGGTTTTAAAAACACATTTTCATCTTCCCCATTCCTCTCAAAATAATGCCAAAAGGGTAGTGAAGTGAAATGACTTACTGCAATACATACATTGGCTGAAAGCTTAAGATCATTGTAAGACCTAGAGGTCACAAAATGCAAATGTGGACTTGGGACAAATGAAGCAAGAGCCTGCTCAGCTGCACAATTAAAAGCTAAAAGCATTTGATTGCTTTAAATCACTTAGCTGCTCAACAAGCTCCTTGTCTCATGTAGTTTCCAAGCTGCAAGATGACCACTGAAATCCCAAGTCACAAAACCCTAATTTTGCCATTGGATTTTTATATCAGTCATGAGCTCAGAATGGCAGAGGTGGACTTTTGGTTAACTTTAACTTTAGTTTAAGCTACATAAATTCCCATGGCAAACAACCAAACAGATCACCAAGGGGCCATATTTCTTCAGAAAGGTGGCATTTACACCAGAACATTCTCCTTCCTTTTAGGTGGTTTTTCCCAATTTGTCTTTTGGGACAGTTTGGTTAAACACTCCAATGCACCAGGACTTAATAATTCTAAAGGCTTAGTGCAAGACAGTCTGTTGGGCAGTTGTGCAGTTAAAGAAGCACATACCCAGTATCCCTCTCCACAAGTCACCTGGAGACATTCTAAAAATAACCTGCTTTGCTCCCAATTTATCCTTTTTGATATTCACTGAAGCACTGCAAGGAAGAAAGTTTGAAAGTTTAGGATTTCCCCTCTCTTTTAGTATAAACAATTCCAAAACTTCTTCACTCATCAATTTGTCATCAAAATCTGCAATAAAACTTAAGTTTGGAGACCTCATAGACAAACAGTGACTGTGCTCTGTTGGTATTCATTGCTGGACAAGCTTCATCTTACACCCTATTTTGGGTCTTAGAAGCATATTTAAGTGATTCTTTCTCTTTAGGTAGAATTTCACAACTGATTTACTCTAGGTTTACACAGAGCATGCCAATAATGACTACTGCAGTAGAGTTCAGGCAAAACAGGGTGCTGCAGTATTTTTTTTTTCCTGGATACTGCCACTAAACATAATTAAAATCACTCAGAATTCAAACATCTTCAGGAGCAAGTATTACCTACTCCTGTGTGCCTCTGAAAATGGAACACAGTAAACTTTCTTAAACACATTTTCTTTCACTGAAGTGTGACCTCTGTTTTCACAACCCCTGCAAATCTGCCTTATTCCCCATCTCCTATCTTAGAGAAACAGCCTCAGCTGCTTAAAGCATTCTCTGTTTCTGAGCAAGTCTGCAGGGACTGTCATCTTTCCACTGACAAAAAACCCCAAGTCAATGTTTCTCAGGTCACACTCAAAGTTGCTCTTTTTTTCCCCCCAGCTGGTCCATTGAAGCCTAAAATATCCCACTCTGGATAGAACCAACTTTTTCCAATTTGTTTTTAACTCCTGTGAAGCTGTACATCTGAAACTGCCTTATCTGCAGCATTGTTCTGCCTTTCCCACTCAGGACTTCTAACATCCTCCTAAAAGCCTCTTTGGCTTTAACTCCATCTTCTCACAAGCAGCTATAAAGAATTCAAGAAGAAAACCAAATGGCACAAGAGCCATAAAAAAGACAGATTTTCTCAGTTTGTATTACAGTAGTACTAGTTGGCAAGGTTATCCAGGACTTCATTTTTCCCCTCACGGCAGCAACTGAAGACTGCTCAAAAAAACGTGACTGAATACACATGGCTGCCTAAGAGGGTTCTCTTTACCAGATGTCTGTCTGCTGCAGAAACCAAGTCAGGATGGTGAAAATGTTCTTAGCTTGTCTATGGCTAAAGGCCCAAAAATGCAGTGGAAAGTACCACTCTACAGCTACAGGGCTGGGAGGGCTGAAAAGGAACTAGAGAGGCAATACAGGGGAACACCATGTTCCTCAAATAATTACCACTTACACCAGAGAGACCTTCCAAACCACAGTGGTGACAAAAACACAAAGCCCTGTGAAGAAGCTGGTACTGATACTGTCAGAGCTTTCATTTTTTATGTAAGGAGCTGCACGTGCCAGCACAAGCAACATGTCATTAAATTAAGCCACACACACAGAGCACAACTGTGCATTTGCACATGTGTGTGCACACGTTCTCTATAAAACTGTGTGCGCACCCACTCAAAACACACGTCCTTTGGGACACAGGGAAATGAGATTACCAGGAAGAGACGACATGAGGACTGAAGGAGGTCTCTGGAGTGCTGCTGAGACTGGTTTCTTCTCTGTAGTGTAAACTGCAGAATCTGCTTTCTCATTCAGTGCACTGGACACAGAAGACCTGCAAAGAGACACTCACAGCGTGAGGCACAGAACAGTGTTTGCAGGCTGCCTTCAGAGCGTGTGCTGCAAAGGCTCTGGTGCTGCTGGCCTCCAAGGGACACCGGTTTAGCACCTGCAGAAGTGAACTCAGACACTAAAGTGGGGTGATAGGTATGTAACTCTCCTTGTAACCATGGCAGCTGATGTAAAAAACTTTCAGAGTAGTAAACCCTGGAGAGAAAGAGAGTATTTTTCAAGACAGGGTCCCCACAAACCTAAGCAGTAAGCAAATCACTGCACTCTGCCTGAGCTAAGCCTTTTGATGGTATTCTAGCTTTCCCCTATTCTTCTTCCACAAAACCTTTAACTTGTACATGTTGGGGCTTCAGATTCATTTATTAAGCAAGTGCACTAGCAATCTGTTTGATAGCAACAGTAACTTTTTTTTTCCAAAGAGTAATTATTTTACTTTACTTTTACTCGTTGCTACGGAAGAGAACACGCAGCAGGATATGGGAAGACTCCTGTTGTCACAAAATTCCTGTCAGGTGCGTACCCTTTGAATTTTCTCAGGAACAAGCTCTCCTGTGTCTTTGTTGTAACAGTGGTCTTGTTCTCCTTCTCTGCCAAGAACCTACACTGAAATTCTATTAAGAAACACTCCTCTCTTGTAATAAAACCTATTTGGCTACTGCATGTTGCAGAAATCTCTTCCTCACTTACCTCTCCTCAAGCAGATCTCTACGTGCTAAGTGAGCCCTGAAAACAGACTGAATGAATGTCACAATCTCCTCTCTCTCCTTGCAATCAGAAGACAAGCTCCAGGAGTCTGGCATGGAAGACACGCAGGAGTTCTGCAAAGCAATCAGATTAAAGAAAACTGACCTTTTAGAGATTGCACAGGAGCTCGACAGAACCTTTCACAGACTCAGTCCTGATTGTGCAAGTGGCAGTAGAACAAACATCTTTTGGTCTGCAGTCTTTTAGGTTCTGTAAGACTAAATCAGCAGGAAATGCAAATCTGATCATCACGCAAGCTTTGAAGCATCAGCATTCAATTAATGAAAGAGCAGACACCTGCAAGGAAAGTTCATTTATTTTCCAGGAAGGAAATCTTTTGAAGATGAAGGAGGTAAGGCAACTTTCATAATGGGTCTATCTTCTGTGTGTATCAAGCAAAGTATTCAGTCCTACTGCATTGGGCCAGTACACTGAAATAAAAGAGCATGTGAAGTGCAACCGGATGGACAATCTGGATGGAGAATTAGAAATTACCTTGAGCCTGCTAAAGGCCCAAAGGATGTTTATATAACTTAGCAAATCATTTACAGAAAGTGAATGTTTAATTGACAAGGAAATTTTTTCATTTTCAGAACTAAGTAATCTGGAGTGAGCTGGACATGCCAGAGGATACCAAGCCTTTAGCTGAACTTGGTACACCAAGACTCCTTTACTTTTCAATCCAAACAAAGATGTTTTTCAGATTCTTATTTCTGAACTGTAGCAGAAGAAGTTTATCTATTACTACAATGATTCAGTAGTGAATATTTGTGAGCAAGTAGAGTTTTTAAGAGCACTCTGAATTAAGGAGTTAAATGATGGAAGAACCAGAATAAAAAGAGGCCCAGTTACAGTCCACAACACTGAGAATTTTTAGCTTTACTTCTGAGAAAAAGTGAGAACTACAGAAGGTGGAAAGGGAACCCAGGGAATGAGCTCAGTATCTTTCTGGAATTACAGTGGTGTTGCCAACCAGCACACTAAAACAACATCCCCAGGTGACTCAGAGCATTAAGCCTGGCAGTACAGTCCTCTACACTGCAAACTAAACCTAATAGGATGCTGGGATACCCATTTGCCCCACAATTACCTTGGTGTGAGATTTTGCTTCATGTAGCCCGTTATTCAGTAACAGCTTCTGTCGAGCTAAATGTCCTCTGAAAGCTGCCTGCAGCACCACAACTGCCTAGCAAGGAGAGAAGTAAGCAGATGTTAGCTCCTTTGAGAGATAACCCACAGGCAGACACCTCCGGGGTCACCTCCACGGCTGAAATTCCATCTGGGAGCTGTTCATGATTGATCCTATCAAATGCAGTTAAGTTCTAGCTGCAAACACCGGCCTGTATTTCACCAGTACAGCAACATGCTCCCATTTCCATGTCAGACCCTGGCTACCCAGTGGGCTCTGTGATGCTCTGGTACAATCAAAAACCAAGCCAAGCCTGGCAGACCATTGTGGGATAACACTGAAGTCTTTCCCCTCCACTCAGACATTTTACTGGGTTGTAATCAACAAAAAGCATTTAGATGTAAAGCAGCATGTTTTTGTCATGTGGTTAGAATTAGTTCTAATTTCTAAAAGTGGGACTTTTAATGTTCTGGAAGATAGAAACACAAGATGCCACATTGTGCTATTTGAAAAAACCAGTTAAATCAAAACCTTTCTGCAAAATATCAAGGAGTGACTTTGTTTGACAAACTTGTCAAATTCTTCATCATACTCTGAGACATTTCTGCTTAGCAAAAGCTTCAAATTCTACTATTTCAAATCTTCCTGAAGACTCATCATAGTTAAAATTAAAGCATTATTAGAATTATCTAATTTGGAAAAAATGCCCTGTCTGGTGGTATCAGATTTTGTTCAAAATTTTCAGAAGCACATTCATCTTGCAGAAGGTACCAAGTACAGAAAATTTGAGACCAAAGGGGGAACACTTCTTGTCAAACAAACACTTTTGTGTTTGACGAGATATATGAAACAAAAGCAAGATGTCAGAAGGAAGATTATAAGCCAGCCTGAAGAACAAACATCATTGTGGTAAAACATCTTTGAAGTTATTTGTTTGCATTTTGATACAAATTAAATCTGTTGTACTGTTTCGTTGGGTGTAAACAGACTCACCTCATCCAGAGCAATTTCTTCTTTCTGAAATGAAAAACGCCCATGTTAATGGCACAAATATCTAATTTGTATCTAATTTTTATCTAATAAAGATATTCCAAACATTCCCCAACAGTTAAACCACAGAGAAAATACCCGTCCCAACCCCCAAAAAAACTCAAGAAACAAACTTAAGGAAAAAAAAATCTTTTAAGATGTGGGGACAGATGCTAAAATAAGAGTAAAATTCAGAGGGGGATGTCCTCACCGTTCCACGTTAGGACAATCTCACCTTGGTTTTGTATATCTTCCAGTGTTTCTGGATGATTTTGGCTGCTTGTTCTTCCCTGTGATCTTCTTTGCCTTTAACTGTGCAGACTGGTGAAGACTGCAAAGGAGAACCTCGAAGTTAGTACAGTAAAGACACAAAGCTGTGAGGGAAACAGGTTACTAATGACTCAGGAAAATCAGCACCAGAGTTCATCCTGCCTGCAGGGCAGAAGGAAGTTCAAGAGGAAACTCTGAGTTCTGAACCCTGCTTGTGTTCAAACTCATCATCCACATGAGTGTCCCACATTCCTGCTCCCCTTTTAGCCCTTAGCAGAGCATGGGAATGGAAAAATTTTCATTTACACGTACTCCTATTTTAATATGCACTGCTAAGGCACTGCTAACCCACTGCTTTGTTGATCAGAAATGGTTTGTATGTTATGAACAGACTGAGAACAAATGTCAGGTCACCTAATTTTGCTGTTCTTCTCCCGGAAAGACAAGTATTAATTAACCAGGGAGTTCTCTGATGTCTCATTCTGGCAACGGTGGCCCCATAATCATCTGTTTAAATTTACTGATTAGTTGGCCATTGTATGACACCAAGCAAACTGAGGGCTTTGTGTAAGTTGGCATAACTCTGCTCTTTTATCTTGAAGAAATTAATTAGAGGACAAAGAAAGAAACAAAGAACAAAACAAGATTTTGTTTCAGTTATTTCTTCTGAGGTGCAGTTGCATAGTCCACCTCCCACTACTTGATCCTTTTGATCCCTAATTATCCCACACTAATTGTCATACCTCACTTGCCAAACAAAAGCTAGCTGCAAGTTTAAAAGACTAATTCAATTTGTTGGTGTAAATTTTTAAGTAGAGGAACAAGAGATTTTATAGACTCTGAAAAAAACTCTTGATTCCATGAAAAGGATTTATTTATAACCTAAAAACGCCGAGTTACAGGCTTAAGTTTAGCAAATGGATCATGTCATATTAAAAATGACAACCTACTATTAAAATGAAAAATTGGTAGGAACTTAGTGATAATTACAAATAATGGGAACATTTCAATAAATGGATGGTTACTGGCCAAGAATATATATAGTCTGCAGAGGGAAAAAGGAGCTGTTTGTTGGCTGTTTTTAAAGGCTCAAGTTATTTGGTATTCAAAACATCCTCTAGCATCCATCAGCCTATAACACACAAAAAAGAATCTAAAGAATTGCACAGTATATCAAAAACAAGAACCCTCTTAAGCAAGTGGACATTTTTATTCATATTTTTTACTATGTGTATTTCAGGGTCTATTTATTTTTAAGTGCTATCAAAACCCCCAGTAATAATTTGCCACTAGTAATTTAGTGAAATGAGCTTAACATGACCACACTGCCTCTCAAAGCTGGTCCGTACCTCATGAAGATTTTCCATTGTATCTTCTGCCATTTGGCTTTTCTCTTCCTCCAGTTTTGACTCCAATTTCCCTACTTTCTGTGTCAGGTTCTGGATTTCCTCACTACGGTTGGAAAAGCAAAGATATTTATAGCTAGAAATTTTCTGATGTTCCTGCTTTGAAAATACTGAATCTATTTCATAACACTTGATTGCTTTGGGTTTTTTAAGGCCAACGTTGGCAACTTCTCAAGATAACAACACCTATTCTCATAGTAACAGACATGTAACATCAAGTTGTGACAGAACAGCCTTCTGTTAAAATTAAGAAGTCCCAAGGTTACAATGGTACCCTTGATACTATTAATAATGCACCTAAATCTGCTACACTTTCATATCGGTCAGTCAAAGCCCTTTCTTACAAAACAATTATGAAGTCACTTTTTTCCTGACACCCTTGCACAGGATTATTACTCATAGTTGTACAGAATACCCGGAGTAACTGGAATGACACATTGGCAATGGTCTAGAAAAGGTTAAGGTAAGGATACCACAACTTTTTCTTAGAGAAAAAAATGCCTGAGCCCAACTGGGCATCTTTTTCCATTTATGTATTAATTGCTATTATCATTTAATTCTTATTTTTACTCTATTGCTTAGTCTCCCACTTCATCTAAAATCACTCTATAGAAATCTACCACTAATGACTTACTCGGTCCCTCCAGAACTGTTCTGCTTAAAAGAATGGATTTTGAACCACTTCAAAAGAGAATTGAACCGTTTTTTGGTTCTGAAAGGATCTACTAACACAAAGTGTGATACCTTAAGGTCTGTTCTTCTATACTCTTTTCTTCCATCTTACTCTGGCACTTCTGCAGCTCCAGCTCCACTTCAGCCTTAGCCTGCAGTAACTGCTTGATATCTAATCTTCAAAGGAATAAGGAAATCTAAGCGATACTTCAGACATTCATTCTTCCACAAGGTAGTTACTTTTTGTTTAAACTTCTAAATAAAATGGGTTTTCTCAAATTTGTAAAGTAACTAAATGTTTCATTTTCCCTTTGAAACAAAACAAAACACAAGCACACATTGTTCAGAAGCAAAAGGCCTCCTCATATGCTCTCACTGTGCATCTTTGTTCAGAAGTGACACAGGAGTGGTAGATCAGGACAAAGCATGTTGAAAGAAACCCACAAAATTTTACAGCACAATACTTGCAAGAAGTGTTGCATAAAGAGACATAGAACGCTTCAAAGGTTTTCAGTGTGGTTGGCAGAAAAATAAGTCTTGAAAAATGTGTTAGAAACAAGCAGAAATTCTCATTTTCCATTCTCTGACCTTTTTCTGCAATGCAATTTTACAAAGCGAGTAGGATTAGAAAGAAGCATTTGAAATAAAAGCTGAAATTACTTTTCTTGCTGTAAACGTGAAGTGCTTATTACATCACTTCATAACACGATCAGAGACAATGAAATAACTCACAGCTACAAAAGAACAACATCTCAGACAGGAGCCACACTTACTCTTTACTGAGGAGGAGATTGTGAAGTGCCTTCCTCTCACTCTTCAGTTTCTTCACTTGCCTTTGGAGGCGACGACATTCCTCAGCACACTCTGCATGTTGGGAGGCTGGAGGACCCAGGTCTACAGAAGGTGAGGATGACACAGCAGGTAACTGTGACGAATCACTGTCTGCTGGGGACACCCTGGTGCTCTCCATGGCACAAACTTTCTAAGCAGGGTATTTTACGTGGCAAATACAAAAGAACAAAAAAGGAAAAATGAAATTTACCATAAAACTGTGTTAGTTAGGCCATGAGAAAACATCAAATGAAAGCTAATTCTAAAACACGCATCTATATATGACAAATACGAACAAAGAAAACAGGGAGGAAGGGCACATGCTACAGACATCAGTTTATATGTACGAGGCAGAATGCACACAAAAAGCATGACATGCCAAGAGAACAAGCCAGTGGTCCTACACTTTCTGTTCCAAGGCAGGTAAGAAGGCCACACAATTATCATCACTTACTTTTTCTAGTTCTGAAATCCTCCTCACCAGCCTCTGTTTGCTCCACTCACTGTAATCTAAATACAATAACAAAGCTTTAAACATGTAGCTACATCAGTGGGCCAACACTGTTCTTGCTTTTTGAAACTTTTGTGCATATAGAAAGGCCATCTAAAGACCTCTGAATGACAACTTTAAACATGTATTGGGCTTAAAATATCTGACTTCTAAACCAATTAGCTTAGAAATCAATACAAGCCACTCACATTCATCAGTTTTCAACAACTGGAAAACAGCTTAAACCCTCTAGTGATTCCAGCTCAGAATTCTCAGGCATAAGAACAGAGGAAATGCAGGGATGACTGGAGCAGCACATCCAGAAGTCAGGGAGAGACTCCTGTGAGAAAGTTCTCATTCCAACCCTTGCCACTCCCAAATCTTCATCACAATAGCTCCCTTAGGGTCCTGCTCTCAAACACCTTTCAGATGTACCTAAATCCCTTGTCCCACGTTCACCAATTTCTCAGCACATACTTTTAGTTTTACTGGGAGGAGGAGAACTGCTCAGTACATGATCCAGATCTTCCTTCAGCCTCCGATTCTCAGTCTGCAACTCCTTGATGTTCCTGGATAATCTCAGGACAGCAGCATTCAGTGCCTTTAGTCGTTTTTGGGTATCTCTGCCCTCTGTACTTGAAAAAGGGGCGAAAACCAGAGAGTTAACTGAAAAGCAGAGAACAAAGAACCAGCATTAAAAAGAGTGGAGCAGTCTCACTATTCAAGTCAGCTGGCTAAGTTAACTGTCTCAGGTCCCCCCAGTAGCATTTCTCAACATTTATCTGGGGAGTTACCCATTCTTTTAGGAAAAAACATGCAAAGATCATCCTGCTCAACACTTTGACAATTGTTTTAATTTGCATCACATGAAGAAGATACTTGAAACCCCTGAAAATTCATTACTTTCACTTCCTCCCCCACTCTGTTTCATTAACACATAAACAGGCTGCTTGTATGAGTGTTACTTATTTTGTTTTATATTTGCTTTGTTAACCAACTTTATGATGCTTTACCAGCACTCTGAACCTGATTTAAAAACCACTTATCTTCAGCCAACTGTGAGAGTCCTCCAAAAAACTGTTCAGCACAGAGACCTGAGTGCCCTAAATTGCTGTTGTTCCCCTAACAAACAAATTGAGATTGGGAGAGGAGGAGGGCTATAGACACATGGAGTAGCTCTCTAATAAATCCAGCACACAAGTGTATTTTCAGACAGCTGGGAATGTTGCTGTAATGTAAAACTATCCTGGTGTCTGTAAAACTCCAGAGAAATTTCTTCATTTAAGGTATATTTCAATCAATGAGAGATTTGAAACAGATTTGAAGAATACAGCTAACGGGAGCAAAAAGCATCAGAAAAGAGAAAAAGGAAAGCCTGCTATATCATATAACTACTTTAAATATGAAATATTTGTTCTTTATTCCTATGAGAAAAACCTTAGAAATTACTTTTAGAAATAAAGGTCTGAAGAAACTGATGGACCTAGTTTTGGACAAATGCCACTGCCAGTGACAATCACAGAACAGTTTGTGAAGGAATCTTACATCCCATCCACTGGAATAATTACAAAGTAAAGAGGGAGACAGCCTGCAGTTAGTATATCAGAGTAAAATGCTGAATTGGATCTCCTATTTAGAAATAAAAAGAAAATGAAGGCATAAAACTATTCACACAGCTGTCCCAGGAAGGAGGAAAAAAAAAGAGTAAAAACCAATACATAACACATCACCAAAACCAGGCAGTGACAGAAATGATAGCAACCATAACCACACCACTGAGTGACATTGTTTTAGGCTCATCAAAACCTAAATTAAAGAACTACAGACCATTTTGAGGACTTGAAAGGCTGCCTAGTTTCCAGCTACAATTGGATTCTACAGCTTCACATATAAATATAATCATACTTCAGCACTAACACTATAAAAGAGGAGCCAAATGTCGCTCACTTCAGCCAGAAATAAGGTAGACAAGCATCACGAAAGGAACGCTCTCTTAAAACTCTTTCTATGTGCCAGGGCCCTGACCTTCAACATCATTTATTATTTCAGTGCTCAGCCTCTCAAGCAGAGACTGACAGTCACGTAATGGAGGGAGACTGCCCTGCCCACTGCTTTCTGAAGCTATGAATAAATGAGGACCAGAAAGAGACCTGATGACTCGTTTTCACCTGTAAATAAATTAGGTGTGATGGCTTACAGCCTCAAGAGGCTGGTCCTGCATGCCTGAGCCAAAAGAGAGAATTATTTTCATACAATAGTGACAGACCAAATTGCAGTTTTCAAGCCACAAGCAAGAGTGAATTAAGGAAACATGAGCAGTATAAATAATGACCCCAAAGAGTTCTCATGTGTTTCTATCAATCTAAATAACTACACCCCGAGTTAAGACACTTGCCTGTACTTAACACAAGGAGGTCAAGCACATTTTGAAGTGGTGGGGTAACAAATTTCCCTATCCCACAAGACACTCTTACCTCCTTCTGACGTGGGGTAACGCTCATTGCATTGATGTTTTAATTTGCTCTCTTACTGGAGCTTTGTATTCTGCCTTTGTGCTTAGATTTTTGTTGCCTCTATAGACTATTCATCCTCACCACCAGTGACACACCCACACACCAGTGACAAGCTCTAGTACAAGCTCCTCTGACAACAACTTACTACTCTGCCTCTCTGTACCAAAGAAAAATGTTTACTCCAAAAACCCTTTCTTTGCAGTACACCCTTAGAGCAAAATGCAGAACTGACTCAAGAGTAAAATGCCACACATCCAGTGAGTTTTTTCCTATCACCAGGCGAGATGAATTTTATTTAACAGAAATAAATGCTCAGATCTTTCCCACACTTTTAAAATAGCTCTAGTATTTTTCTACATCCACAAAATGATCTATCTACAAGAAAAAACCCGTGACTGAGACGTCAACCAAATTAGTGTCAAAAGGCAAATCCAGCAATCCAAATGACAAACTGTTCCCCTGCAGTAGTTTTCCGTCAGCTAAAGTAGTACATGAGTGATATATCAAACACATATATACAAACATTTGCCTCAAAAGAATTAAACATACTTTTTCCTCATAGTCTCAGACTTTGCCAGGAGGAGTTGGAGGCGATGAACCTGTGAAATACAGATTCCATGAAGGAGCATTAGCAATGGCAGCTTCCACAGCAACAAATTTGTTCATTAGGTAAAAGTCATAACTAGGCCCTTTGGGTAGTAGCAGACGTGATGACACCATCACTGAAAATCAGGCTACTCTTACACTGACTTTCATCTTGACTTTACACTTATGGATGTACAGTAGTTTCTTTATTTGCCCTTTTTGGTTAATGAGCTCAACTTATTGAAGACAAACATTTTTTGAGTAAATGCAGCTGTAGCTATGAGAATACCTATGAAAATCTGCTTCCAATGACAGATGCAGCTAAGCTGTAAGAAACCTATCTAAAATATTCCATTTATACTTGGACTCAGCAACTGAACAGCCTCCTCTCCAGCATGCACATTGAAGGATCTGTCAGACATACCTCTTCATAGTAGGTTTCCATAGCTAACCTCACTTCTTCCAAATTACTGGTCTTCATGTCTGCCTGGAATTCACTGAAAATAGAATAATACAAAAAATAATCCAGTCAGACCAGCAAAGGCACTGCAATACCTGTTGGTTCAGAGTTTCTGGATGGGTGGTTTGTAATTGCTAATACATTCTTGAGGTTTAGTGAAATGTCTTAAGGAATATAAGAACACAAATGAAAAATAACATGGATTTCCAATTCTTTTTATTAGCTCATCCCATACAAGCCCCTATCCCTTGTCCCCTCAGAGTCATACTTAATAGTGTTGTCTTTCTCCTTGCACTGTTGTTCAAGCTTGAGAATCTTCTGCTTTAATCCACTAACCACCTACAGAACGAACAAAACGCTCATGAGTCCTCAAATAATCCATCTCTTCACATAAGTTCTACTCCTCCATAATCCTGCCCTGTTTTTACAAACTGTACCCAACCAGATACACTTATTCCTACATATTTCAGTACTTAGTAGATCATAGTCATCTGATACCCTGTGAAAAAGAGTACACAAATGAAATCAGATCCCTAATTTATATCTGTGGTAACACCACCAGCTTAAGAATATTTATACACAATCAAAATAAAAACAACTTTGTCCATTACCTTGCTAAATTCAAAGCAGCAAATAATAGGGAGAATGCTCCTGAAACAGACTCAAGACAATAACAAAGAAAGCTCTCTAAGACAATGTTAATTCTAGATCTTTGTTACTGGTTGACAAAGTACCAGTACTTTACCTTACTACAGAGGTAAAAGTTACATGATTTCCTAATTGCCTATTCTTTCTTACTTTATTTTATTTTTAGCAGCGTAACAACTTGGTAAGAGGAAAAAGGAAAAATGAAAGCAAAAAGTAATGAAGACACCATTACCCATCCATTATCCCTCTTCCTTTCTGACAAAGCTTGTGCCAGCTCAGAGCCCTGCAAGGCAAGAGACAGAAAGCAAATGACCAACACCCTTTATTCTACTGCTGGCTCTTCCCACAGAATTTTCCAATCTACTCATCTCCACAGTCACTTCACAGTCCAAATTCTGAAGTCCCTATGCCCATTACTCGACATTTGCACATCTCCCCCGAGACGCAGATCTGCACACAGACAGTGACAGCCACGAGAAATTCAGTGAGATTCAAGTCTAACTATAACCACAAAGGCTTGTCAGCCTCGTGGGTCTGACAATAAGGCTGCCCTTCCTGCTCAGGTCTCAGGACAACATGTACTAGTGACCCTGCAGGGGGTCAACTCCCTTCTATTCTCAGGCAAAATATTCAGAAAGTGGGCCCCTAAAGAGACAGTATTTTCATTTCACCTTCAGACATTAAAGGTATCTTTGTTAAATGAACTTATCTGCACTGCATGGCATAATCTTCTTTGGAATTGAGCTGGACTGGTGAGCTGAGATACACAAACCAGAAATCCCTTCACACCAAGCAACCAACCACCTCTCGTATTCAAGCTCATCATTCCTAGGAGTCAACATGCAACAGACTTGCACTCTTTTGGCCCACTTTTATCCCCCCAAGAAATAGTCACCCTGGAAGGATCCAACAGTTGTTCAATCTGTTTATCCTTTCTATTGTTCTCCTCTTCTAGTCGGCGGAGCTTCGTTTTCATTCGATCTCCCTCATTTCTTTGAGCTTGTATTGTCTAAAAGAGGGGAGAAAAATTGTGAGTACATTTCACATTTCAGAAATAGGAACACACAGCGTGTTCACAAGAAAACACATTTGGATGTCAGTAACAATCCATTGACAACAGTGACAATGAAGCAAAACGGGAAAAAAAACCCAACAGCAACAAAAATACCATCCCATTGGAGCAGGGCTGACAGACAAGGGAGGTGATGGCAAAGATAAAAGGAAAAGGTTTAACAGAAAGGCAAACTTAACACAAATGATCTCCAACAGCCAAGACATTTGTCTGTAGGTATGCCCGGTGTCCAAACCCAGTGCTCATCTTTCATACACTGCACTAACCTCAACAGACAAATTGATAAAGAGTGATTGGTAAATGGGTAATGGCTGGGAAGGTGAGGGGAAAAAGAAAAGAAGGTGGGGACAAAGAAACCAAAGGCAAAGAAACTTCTCAGCATCGAGCTAGGGCCATGGCTGGGGCTCAGCACTGGGTATGCTCCAGGGCTTCCACATCCAGTACTCAGAAGCATCTAGCACACCATGAGAACAATGAAACTGCCTTAGTCTGACACAAGTTTTAGTTAAGCCTTACATTACAAATGCAAAAAATGTGGTGGATGTCCCAGTTGTAGAAACCAAAGTTTTCTGGAGCAATAATGTCTGGGCATCTTCAGGTGGATGGAGGGAGACTATGAATTTTTCTGTAAGTATCAGAGAGACTGTACCTTTTTCAGTTCTATAATTTCATCATACATATCTTCTTTTTCTTTGTAGTCAGGAGTTCCAGGAATGTAGCCTACAGAAAGGGATATGTAAAATACGTAGATCCAAAAGAGGTATTTTTAACTAACCAGAAACCTTACAGTTAAATCTCTAGAACAGCACCAAACTGGAAACTAGGCGCTTCTTTTTCCTAGAAGAAGAAAAATCAGCAAGGAAGTTAATTTTAGAAATGGAGGTGAAATGGAAGTGTTACTGTATGAAACTTCTGCCAGATTTTACAGCCAATTTCTCCTAATTACTTTTCCTGTCTCTGGTGCTATATTAAAATATCCATCTTAAGAAAGATACACACTTCACAAAAGACTGAAGCCTTCTCATCCCAACAAATCCATTATTTACAGAAGTTTTCTACAAGATATCCAGAATCCATTTTTCTATTTATGCTTCACATGTACAAATCTATCATGTTTTAAAGTTGCCAGAAACTGTGTATTGCCAGTAAAAGTACAGGTGTCATTTTAAATGAAATTGGAATTTTAAAGTTCACAGTTCTCCTTTCAGAAAAGCAGGATTAAACTTTTAAAGTTTGCTCTGCTCATAAAACTCATTTGATTTTAATGTCACAACCACAAGATAAAACACTTTCTAGAGAAGTAAAAGGAGTCAATTACATAGAATTTCAGGCAAGCAGATGGTTTCTATCAATGGTTCCTAAACTATGTTTTGCAAAGTCACAATAAATTGTCTACAGCTGTCCCATTGAACCATATTATATTTGCAACATTTTCAGCTGCAAATGCATGGCAATTTGCAGAAGTTCTGAAGGCTAATAGTGACTCATTGCTCAAAAAAAATTGGAAACCCCTGCCTTAACCAATTTAGAAATCTCAAAAAGTATCCCATGGATCATATTTTGACACACATACTTTAATCAACTAAAAGCAAAGATCTTAAGCAACGTGTGTTTTTCCAGAGAAAAAACATCATTAATCTACTACACCACTACAGAGCTTACCATTACTTGAAGAACGAGAATGTTTTGGCTTCTTCATTCCTAGAGCTTCCTTCAAATATTCTGGAGTGCTACTGGAAATGTTAGTCCGCATATGCCCCATGTCAACATCTGACTTCAGGGGATGGCTCATTCCTGCCAACAAAATGGAACAAAAATGCAAAAATCAGGGCTAATAGTGATTTAAATTTGTGGATTTATTCTGAGCAAATGCAACACAGAAAGCTCCAGATACTGTTAATTATTCCCTCTATAAATTCCAATGCTCAAGATCAGATAATTACAGCCACCCAAATAAATAAAAGTGAAATTACTTCCTACGTAGCCTTTAATCAAACACATATGTATTTTTAAGAGTTTATATGTTAAGCTGTCCACAACACTGAATTTTATCCACACATGCAGATATCATTTCCATACTCTTACCTGGTTTCAGTGATCCCAGCCACAGCTGCCTGGGGGTTTTTCCAGCTGCACTCTCCAAACATGCAGTGCCCATTCCCTGCAGAGATCTCCAGGCTGCAGCTCTTTTGGGATACAGTTGTGTGCTGGAGCTGTACGGAGACTCTGCAGCAAAAGAAAATACCTCACTGTTGTCTTAAGGTCACGAAAATTCTTGTTGTCTTGTGCCTCAAAGTTCCCAGGCACAGTCCTATTACTTATAAAAGTTGAATTTAACAGTGTATTAGATACTGGCTTACACAGAGTAATGGGTCATTCACCTAAAAAAAACAATGCAAAAACACTATATAGAAAAAAAACAGTTCCAAAAAATTAAGATGCATAGTGACAGTAGTATGATTCAACCCATGAGGGGATATCTACATGTACAGTTTGGATAGGTATCCTTAAGATACCTGCACGTTTAAATTAATCTTGTCATTACCAACACTTTAACGTAAAGCTGTCTTTGAAACATTCACTGGAAGCCTAAAAAAGCAGTTAAATGGAAAAGTATAGCAAGAAACAAACTCTAGGAAGAAAGAGGACAAAACCCATATTAAAACTGTAGAACTAATAACAACATTGTGTTTCTAAGGTTATGTGGGAAAAAAATTCCCCAAAACAACAAAGCCAACAAATGAAACAGGGAACTGCTGTTGTCTCAAGTAAATACTTCAGCTCCTGCGAAAGCAGAAGCAAAAAATTTTGGAGCACTTACTTGGTGACTTTGGAGGCTTGTGAAAAATCTTCTTCTTTAACTTCTGAAAGAGATATTTTGATGTATTGAAAATATTCAACTCTTCACATTTCAGCACATAAACTCAAAATTGGCTTCAATCACCATTTTCTATGAATAACTTTTGTTCTAGTAAGACAAAATCTTTTCCATAGAAAAGAAAAACAGTAGCATAAAGTACATGCAGATTTGGCCACATCAGTGGTCACCGGGGTTAAGGTGGTGTCTACTCAAGTTTGGTTGATTCATGCTCAGAACACTCAGACCTTTCCCAACAGTATTAAATACAAGTAGCATCAAACTCAACATGATCCCAGAGTAGAGGGTGAAGGAAAGAGTTATTCAATTCCATCAAAACACTGCAAAAGGATCACTTGATAGAACAGCAAAATAAAGTCAAACATCATTTGCAGCCCTCAGTGCTGAGAATGTAGGAGCCAGAATTACATGTGGAACTAGAGGAGGTTTGTGAATCAAGCCACGTTGCAGTAACTTTGTTCACTGTCCCCTCTGAAGGGTGTGCTGGTGAGCAGGAGGCATCACACAGACACAGCAGTGCAGGAACACACCACGAGGCCTTTCAGGGCATTAACGAAGACTCACCATTTCGCTGTCTGACTCGCAGGTTATCACAGACAGGCTGTCATCTCCCTGGGAAACAGACAGACACTGTGACATCTGCTGCTGAACAGCTGCTTATAATACACAGCCAAAACACTTCATATCCTTTTACTATCACAGCAAAGTGGGAGCACAATAAATTCAAACAGTAAATGTTGTCACCAAATCCTCTGTTTCTCTTCCATCACACTGTTCAAACGTCAAATGGGTGAGATGGGAGTTTTCTACTATTTAAGATAAAAATAAGCCATTTGTCAAAAACCTTGAAGTTCCTGAAAGACAGTGGGGTTCTTGTTGCAATCCTCTGCTCTAACACAGATGGTCTTATGATGTTGTGTGAGTCACTTCAGACATGAACCATCACAGAGTGGTTTGGGTTGGAAGGGACCCTAAAGAGCATCAAATTCCAGCTCCCCTACCATGGGCAGGGACACCTCCCACCTGAGTCACAAAGTTATGCACTGCAATGCACAGCATTACACCAGCTGCATCTGCATGAATTTCTCCACCAGTGAAGCTGCACCTCATTGATCTGTTCCCTTCCTCACTCACCTGTCCTATCCTTGCTATGCTATGGGATGTTCGGTCCCCATATTCAACTGGAGAAGTGATCTGGTTGAGGATAAAAACTCAAACCAAGGAAGAGGACAAGTTTCTGCTTCTCAAATGCTGATGAGTTTCCCTGCTTCCCAAATGTAACCACACACAGCAGAAGAAAAATTTCCACTTTGATTTCCAGTTTAACTGGATGCATTCTGCCTTCACAAAGACCTTTTCCACTTGCTGCTGACTCCATGGCACTCACAGCACTATTCTTTGGACAAATACGGATCTGTGTCTGTAAGAGGCAGGGGAGAGGGTGAAGTATTTTTGAGAACCCTGGCTGGCAGAACAGGAGCAAGGACTGACAGCAGAGCAGGTAAGACATTTTTCTCTGCTGGCTGAGAGCAGGCAGGTATGTATCTCACACACCATGCCACACGGTTTTTAATTTCCTGAGGCCATTCTCCTTGCAACACGCTGATTATTTTTGTTATTTTAAGGTCTCTCATTCTGAAATATCTCTCTCCCCAGATGCAGCTATCACATTTGGAATCAGAGAATGTGGAAGGCGCTCAGCCTTGATAAATGGTAAACAACACGACATTCACCCGCATACAAAGATGCAATAACAAACCCACCGCTGTCCTCGGAAACCTTCACAGCCCCTTTGCTCCTGCAAAGCTGGCCCAACCAGAGCCACCTCTGACAGTCAACAAGAGAAAGTGCGGGCTCCCAGAGGGGCTCAAAACCTCCATCTGGCTGCTGAGAGGGTGGGAAAGAAACACCAACAGAATCACAGGATCAGCTGAGTCGGAAAAGACATCGGAGAACATCGAGCCCAACCTAAGACCCAACACCATTGGCACTGAGCGCCACGTCCAGTCNCGCCGCGGCAGCGCCCCCTTGCGGCCCGGGAGCGCAGACGCATGCGCACAAAGGGCGGCGCGCCGGAGGGCGGCGGAGCGCGAGTGACACCCAGCGGGGCCGCGGGGCGGGCACAGCCCCCAACAGCGCCGGGGCCCGCGGCCNGTCCAATCACCCTTTCTGTAAAGCAATTCTTCCCAATGTGGAATCTAAACCTCCCCTGGCGCAGCTTGAGACAACGCCACCCCCACGTCCGGGGGACAGAGGCAGAACCCAGAGTCCCGCAGGCTGGACACGGACCAAGCCATCCTCCTCCCGCTCACTGGAAGGGCTCCAAGGCTTTGCTCCGGACCCCGGGAGCGTTTCGCTGCCCCGACCCCGGCCTTAGCAGGCCTAGACTCGGGGCCACAGCCTCCTCCTCCCCGCCAATCACTNACGCCCCCTTTGCGACACTCGCGGTGCGGCCGCGCCGGGTCGGGGTCGGTGCCGGTGCCAGTCGCGGTCCCTTTCCCAGTTCCCGGCGTCTGTCCCTCTCCCTCTCCCAGTCCCGGTCCCAGTTCCCGGTGTCCGGCCCGGCCATGTCCGGGCCCCAGGCCTGGTTCGTGGCCCGGGCCCGCCGCCGCTTCGCCCTGACCCGCGAGTGCGCCGCGCTGCTGCCCGGCGTGTGCGCCGCCCTGGCCGAGCCGCGCCAGCCCGGCCTCGACGACACCTGCCTCGAGAAGCTGCTGGACTGGTTCCGCAGCCTGACGTGGTTCGGTGAGTGCCGGCGGCTGGGCCGAGGGGAGGGCGCCGGGTCGCGACGGTGTGCGAAGGGCCATCGCAGAATCACAGAGTTGTTAAAGTTGGAAAGGGACCTCTGGAGACCACCCGGTCCAACCCCCGTGCCAGGGCAGGGGCACCTGGAGCAGGTGACACAGGGGCGCCTCCAGGTGGCATTGGAATGTCTCCAGAGGGGGAGACCCCACGACCCTCTGAGGTGCGGTCCCCTCGGAGGCACCTGAAAACGCTGTTCAGAAGCTGAGGCTGCACCTGGGCTGCGGGTGAACCCAAATTCCCCAGCTGCAGCAGCTGGGAGGGGTTACCTCAGTTCAGGGAATCCCTTTGATGCCAGAGGCCAGTCCTGGCAGTGACCCGCTGCTTTCTGGCCTCTCCCTGGGCAACACCAGACCCGACTGTGGAGCTGGTACAGGACAACCCGTGTCTGACAGAGCTCATCTCCTCCGTGCTGGCCCTGCCCGAGCCCAGCCCCAGCATCCTGTCCTTCACCCTGCAGCTGGCTGGGATCCTCGCCTCCTCCGAAAACCGCTTCCAGCACTTGCAGGTGAGCCACCAACACACGTGCCTGCTGCTGTGTGCCTGCCTGCGCCTTCTGTATGGAGGACACCTGAAAATGTACATACTCTGTTTATAATATTTACAGCATGCACCAAAACCCCCAGCAAATAATGATGTGATAACAAAGACCGTTCCTGTGCAGTTTTGCTGTGTTCTTGCTTCTGTCTCCCCACAGTAGTGCTGTGAATGCTGATTTGTAGTGCTTCTCATTTTTACTTCTGAAAAGTTTATGGGATAACACTACTTCACAGCAATCACTGCACAGTATTTACTCCTGGACTGATCCTGTAGATTTAAGCTGCACTAACAGATGTCATTTTCCTTCCATAGGAGGTTGACAGGAAATTTCTGATTCCCTAAGTGCTTTTTAAAGCCCTACTTCTCACATCAAAATATATTTATAGTACAAAACCCAAAACCTTCATTCAGGGAAGAGATGTGTACAAGTACATAGAGCAGTCTAATGGACTGGTAAGTTCTATTCAGGTTCCATTCCATATAAGCTGATATATACCAGCTTATGATGTACGTAAGGTGTTTCTAGCACCTGGCAAACAAGCAGTTTTGGTATTGAGCACCTCTGTTACTTAGTCCTTGGAGCATCCTGTTGAGTTTAAGCACGGGATTCTGAAATTTTTCTGTTTTAGTGATACTTCCAACAAGAGAATCTTTCTCTACACTACTGATACTCTTGACTTGAAGGACAGAGCAGCCTCTCCCCTCCCTTTAGCCCCTGTGTCTCACTGTTTCCTCTGTGTTCTGCTCTGGCCTCAGCAGGAGAAGCTGCTGGGGAGGCTCTTTGGCCCGGCGGGACCCCGGGGCCGCGCGGTGTGGGAGGACGCGTCGGTGCGCAGCGGGTGGGTCAAGGGTGTGCACAGCATGGTGCACCACCAGCCTGCCCTGCACTTCCTCTGCAGCGAGGGTGAGTACTGCCAGGGCTGCCAACCCCCCAGGTCCTCTGTGTCCCTTCATTCCAGTCAGATGCTTGCTCAGATGTCAAATGGGCGAGACGAGTCTTCCTTTATTTAAGATTTAACGTAAGCGATTTGTTAAAAACACCAAAGTCATTGAAAGATGGTGGGGTTTTTGTTAAGTTAGTTATGCTTTTTTTTCCCCCCAAACACTGAAGGTAGTGCCTTTTCTAGATGGGGAAGAAGTATATCTTATGAAATATAAAACATTGCACTCTTATTTCTAACTTATGAAAAGGTACATTTCAGTATGATTTTAGCACAGAAAAACTAACTAGGGACTTACTTATCTCTTAATACTTGCACACATTTTCAGCCCCGTTGTTGTTACACAGGTATGTAAATTCTGCTGTTAACACCAACTTTAGATCCCATGTACAGAGGGGCCTAAAAGGCTGGATTGGTATCAACGTGCTGCTGTCCATGTGATGGACTGGTTATGTCCAGAGATGGTACAGGCTCCTTCTATAAATACACAGAGAGTGTGCTGTCAACTCTCCTAATATTACTGATCTTAAATTGAAGTCCCCTTCTGTTTTTTAGTTATTAAAACCCTTGAGGATCTGAAGACAATTTTTTGTTTTCTTGTTTTGTTTGCTTATTGTTAAGGACTGGCTGACTTCGAGTAGAGACTACAAAAATAAAGTGAAGAAACACCGTCCTTTAAAACTGTGTGGTAGCTGAGTTAGAGTCACAGATGATTGGAGTGCAACAGGGCTCCACCTCGCCATAAATGCCAATGTTTTTTCCTCCAGTGACTTGTTGTGTTTCCCCACAGGAGGCATGGAAGTGATCTTCGCTCTGCAAGGGGATCCCAGCCTGTTTGTGGCTTCAGCTGCCAGTCAGCTCCTGGTGCACATGCTCACCTTCTCTGTAGAGTCTGAACCATCTAAACCTCTCAGTACAAAGGACTGTGAGTGGCCAGCGTGTGCCCAAATGATTAGAAGGCACATAGAAGATTCCCTTCAGTCCCGCTCTGCCTCTCGCATCGAGCAGTCCCTGAAGCTGTTAACCAGTTTGTTTGGCAGTTGTTATGCTGCATGGACTGAAGCACTTTGGTTGGACATAGCAAAGCAAATAGAATCCTTTCTGATGGAAGAGACTGTTCAGGCACAGCACATGCTGGCGAATCTTTTGCTTAACGTGGCACGGTAATATTCTGGCTCCTTGGATCCCATGGTGAGATACATCTGTTTTGCACTGTGTAATAGGATATATTACTTACACCTCTTTCTTCTCAGGTCCCCTGTGTTTTGTGACAGTGAAGGCAGTTTTTGGGCATTAGTAACTTCTGCCCTGGAACACTTAACCCCAGTACAAGCAGGTCCTTTGGCAGTGGGACTTCTGAAGCTCTGCAAATGGTAGGACTTACTGCAATGAGATTTTTACACTCTACAGATGTTTCTGTACTAAGATCTCTGGTATCTTTCCAAGAACTGGTTTTTTCCTCACTGCATTTTCTGTTACATTCTTTAATATGTGACACTGGTTGGCAGTTAAAAAGCATTAGGAAATCACCAGATGAATACAGCACGTACAGATACTGATTTACAGGCTAAGTAACACTTGTGTTTTAAGACAGAAGGACACCATTTTGTTGACAAGAAATGGTTCCCTCTCAGCCTCCTCCTTACACAGGAGCCTACTCTGTGTTTACATAGCATGATAAAGCTACTTCTAAATTCCAGAGCCGTTTCTCCTCTGCTTTCAATTAGCAAGGCAAGCTTGGAAGAAGGCTGATTGTGATACTATTTTGTTGCTCTGCCACTGCTGGCTTGTTTAAAAGCCTGCAAGAAGATCATTGTCCTGCTCACCATTTGAGGGCAGACATTTGGGAAGGAATTGAAGTGTTCTTGTTTTGGTAACTGCTGTTTCCTCCTTGAAGCCCACAAGATGTGAGGATTCAGGCACTGACTGTTCTACTTCAGCCAATGGACTGTATTTTGAGAGCAGCCTCCCAGCCTCTGGAATATGCAGGTACAGTTGTGATAGAAAAGTTAGAGGCCAGTCTGCCTGCCAGTGTTTTAAGTGTCTGGTGCAGACAAAACTGGAGGAGAAGGAGTAGAACAAGTCAAGGACAGTAGCAGTGTTTGTGATAAAGTGTAGCATCCTACTGACAGTTGAATTTGAGGGGATATTCATACTACGTGACCTGAATATCTTGATTAACTTTAAAAATCACAGTCTTTTGTCCTCATTAACAACCCGAGCTCTTCCCTTCTCTGGTCCTCTAGGTTTGCTGGATGAGTCTGTTAGTGATCCCGTCACTGTTGAAAGTCTTCTGTCCTCCAAGACATCTTGTGCTGGTCTCCTATGTCAGACGCTGGCTCACCTGGAGAAGCTGCTGTCTCTGGTAACATGCAGAGAGGGGGGAAAAGCCCAGGGATCAAATTGGTCCCTGAAAGACAGTGTTAAGATTGGTTGCAAACTTTTGCAGTAGAGCTTAACAGAACATGGAGAGGAGTTGACAGTGAGGGCTTCCATAGGTTAAAGAAATTTAACACAGTAGACTCCAAGTATGAAAATAGAGGAATACTGAGGGACTGCACTTGAGTTTTAAATCCATCTGTTGTTACCATACTTGTACTGCAATTATTGATGCATTGAAAAAACACAAATTGAACTGCTTTCCCAGGCAGTGAGAAGGATCTCCTTGAAACTGCAACTTTTGCTGCCTCCTGACCAAAAGCTCTGTATGCGCACATGAGACTTTTGCTGAAAACTCTTTTCTCTTTTTTTCTTTCCTCTCTTCCCTTAGAAACATTTAAGAGTGGATTTACCCTACGTGTCTTTGCTGCGCTCTCTCATGACAATCTTACAATTCTGTAATGGTTTCCTGAGTCCAGCTTCTCCCTTGGGAAGCACAATAAGCCGGAACCTGATCAATTGCTTCAGAGTGCAAAAGTCAGCTCTTGATGTCCTTGCAGCACTCTCAGACAAAAAAGGTGAGTTAATAGCTACTTTCTTATCCAAAACAGTTTTACAGTCCTGGGTCTTTTTGTATTTCAGCAGTCAAATTGGGATTTGGCTGCTCCTTCTCTCAGTGTTGGTCCTTTAGTTTTGTTTTCCTTGTTTCAGGCTGTGACACACTCCTAGGAAGTCTTTTTGATGTTCTTCTGGCATACCTGGAGAGTCCAAACACCAGCCCTACTGTGAGTACAGAACTAAGGACAGATCCCTGTCTGATAGCTTGCCCCAGTGGGATGTAATTCTGAGATATTGTTTGACCATAGTTGTTTCTTAGCACAGTTTGTATTAGAATATGTAGGAGACTTGTCTTGGTTCTGGATGGCTTGTAGGAAATAGCTAAAATTGTCATGAGTAACTGACCAGTACGTGGAGTGTTCTTGAGAAGACAGGAGTCACTACATCTAAGAGCAGCACTGACAAACTCAACATGACATGGCCATGAAGTATTGAATTCTTTGCATGAGGGGATTTCTTTTCTTATTTGGTTTTCAGATGACTCTGATGACAACTTCAAATCAAAAGCTGGAGGTACTTCATAATACTAAGCTGAGAACAGGCATTTTCTAGGTGTTTGTTAGAAATTATGCATAAGCACCACTCATATGTGGCTTACTTCTTAGTAAGGAGGCATATGTACTTGCTTACTCTGAGAATTGCTCTGTAAGTTTGAGGCTAAAATGAATTTTACCTTTAATAGCATAAAGGCAACAGTGCCTCCTCCTGTAGTGAAGTAAATCTGCTTTATATTGCTTCAGGTTCTGAAGAAAGCATTCCAAGCTACATCCAAGTGGTTGATGCGTTTGCAGGAACTCTCCTGCTCCAGCAGTCAGTGCCAACGAACTGAGAAGATTTTGGAAGGTAAGGAAACTGTTTGAGACAAACAGCAGCTAGTAGCATATATGAAGTCTGCTCTTGCCTGCCTTTCCTGCTGAGAGCACTTGGGATTGACTTGTTCACAGTTCTGTTGAATTTAAGTTCAGCTGCCCCAAATAGTGCTTTGTAGAACTCTGGTAGAAGCACACAGCAGCAGCAAAAGAAGTGATGAGGTTGTACAGTGATTGCCTCAGTAAGGCTTGGTGCCTTTCCTGTCCATTCAGGCTTGTCACTTGGCTTTTACAGATGTGTTTGTGGTGCTGCAGAAGCGTTTGTGCAGTCCTTGCTGGGAAGTAAGAGATTCTTCTCTGGAGTTCCTCACTGCCATGATTAAATGCCTGAGAGGTAGGTCCGAAGCTTTAACAGTTCAGATTGCAGGAGTATTTCTTTTAATGTTGGGAAAGTCAGGCTGGTGAAGCATCTTCTGACCTGTAACTGGAGGGCTAAGAAAAGAAAGAGATGTCAAGATTTTTACTCTTAGATCATGATCAAAATCTGACAAAATGATTAATAAACGTATCCTACTTTTCTGTTGAACTCAGATTGCTGTGCCTGCCTTAGTGGCAGTTTTGGTGAGTTAAGCTGAGGGGTGTTGAGCCATGTATGTCAAGGCAGGCGACAGTGCTTGATGGCAGATAATACTTTCCCTTTTTTCAGTTTGCTCTGCAGTGGAGTCTGCTTTCTATCAGCAGGCTGGGGGCTGGGCTTTAGGAGGCTAAAAGCCTAGGACTGCTTTGCATGCTTTGGATTAATTACTGGGTTTCCACTTTACTGGGAGCTCAGGCTTTGCAGCAGGTAGCACTGAGGGATTGGTAATTTTCCTGGGGTAGAACGCTGGAAGAGAAGTGGATGTTGGCAACTGCTGTTGTCCCCAGGTCACAAAGGAAGCACACTCAGCTGCATTAGTAGTTTACCCTGCAGCCCCTCTCAGTGCTGCAGTTACTTTTGTTTTCTCTGCCATATGCCTTCACAACAAGACAGACAGACTATTTTTTCCTCCTTTAAACAAAGGCTTAAGTTTGATGAGGCTGAAACCGTGTCCCCGCTTGCCCGCAGAAAGTTTTTTCTTGCCGCTAAAACAACTGTAAATGCAGTTTTCCAAGTTTCAGTGTCTAGCAGTGCTTGACTGAAAGTCACCAAGCTGCTGGGAAATGGGAAGCCTGACACAGAGCATCTGTGCTCTTGTGAGCAGCTGCCTGGTCTCTGCAGTGGCTCATCCCACTGGCAGCTGTCCCTGCAGGCAGTGGGCATCCTTGTATGACGCAAAGAGCTGTTTGCATTGGAAACAGCTTCGTGCTCGGAGGGAATAAAGCCCCACTTCTTTGGCTTGCTGTCTTGTTTACAGACCAGGATGAGTTCAGGCAGTGTCTCCTGTCCTCAGAGGTGCCAAGGCTCACAGAAAATCTGCTGGAGGACCCAGAGAGCTACGTGCGAGCAAGTGCTGTGACTGCTGTGGGACACCTGGCCTGCATTACTTACTTTGCTCCAGAGTCACCTGTAGTAGGGAATCAGGATAATAAACAGGTATGGTAACCTTTTCTGCACAAGCAGAACCACACATCAATTTGCTGTATTACTTACAACTTTCTTCACAATTTATCTGCAGGCAGGTTTCACAACTGGTAACGATAAGACAAAATCTTGTAACTTCTACTGTTCATGTTTCTTTGCATGTTACTCCCCTCACTGTGCTCTCCGTTTTGTCTTTTTGCATCTAGAACACTGTAGCAAAGCTTCAAGAAATCTTGTCAACAGACTCAGAGGGCTTTCCTAGGAGGGCTGTGATTAGCATCTTCACCAAGTGGCTGAGAGAAGGCTGCACAGGTCAGCTGGAAGATACGGAGCAGTTCGTCTCTAGAGTCATCCAAACCGTGGAGCATGACTTAGACTGGGAAGTCAGACTTGGTGGTTTGGAACTGGTCGAAGCTTTCTGCAGTCAGACAATTTGCCAGCGTGGCCTTTCTGAGTGCCCCTATGCCCCTGCCCCCTCTGCAGCCACCGGTGCCACCCACCAGCAGGACTTGCTGCAGGGGTTCTGCCGAGCAAAACTCTTCGGCTTTTTGTTTCGATCTTTGTGTGACTGTGACAAGCCAGTGGGTCAGAGAGCCTGTGATATCCTCATTGGCTTGAGAGGGAATTTCTATCCAGTGAGTACTTTGGAGAATCCACGAGAGATTGGAGATTCACCTGCAGGACGTGGCATTGCCTGGTTACAGAGGACGCTGAGACAGGGTTCTCTGGCCCAGAACTTCCCCACAGATGGTGATAACGGGGTGGATTTTCAAGATCCAGAGAGCATGATGGTAGCTTTGGGTGCAATAGACTTACTAGAGCTACATGATGAGCTAAATAAAAGTAGTGACCATGTGGAGGAAAGCCCTCAGTCCCTCTTACAGGACATCCTTGCTACTGTGGGGACCATAAAGGATAATGAAGTTGATTGTTACTGAAGACATTTCTTGCTCTGAGGGAGCAGTGCTTAACCAGTTTTCTTCTGGAGGAGAAGAATGGGTTTGTTAGCTGTTAAGTGGGTTAGAAAGTCTTTGCTTTAATACTGATGAATATTTTTTTGTTAAAAAATGTAGTTTCCAATAAACTGTGATGTCTTTTTTCAATGTAAAAACCTAAGAATTGCATTTGTTCTTCTTTTAAGTTGTGTCTTTTAAGAAAGCACCAGACCATGCCTCCATAAGGAAGCATTTTACAAAAACAAAACAGTGACTGCAAACAAGTTGTTGCAGGCTGCTTTTAGAGCCAGAGTAGCTGAAACTGATGAAGAGCTGTTTTAAGGGACACTTGTTTTGACCTTGTCTGTATCTTATTCCAAAAGCAGAGTTCTCAGCTTTGCTGTTGCATTTTGAGGTCTGGAGCAGAAGGTGAGACTTAAGGAGTAAAAAGCTGATCATCCTTAACATTACAAATTGTCTTCTATAGATCACACGCTTGATCTCAGCAGTGACAGTAACACACTGACTTTGGTTTTAATTGAAGCCATAAGCAAGTCCATTTTGCTCATTTTTTTTCAAGTACTTCTGTTCTCCATTCCTAAAGATCTGGGATAGTTTCTGAGTTTTAAAGAGAAACTGACACCTGCAGCTTTTTCGTGATAAATTTTATCTATGCATAAGTTTGGTAAAAAATTAGAAAGCAGCAGCTATAATGTGAGTGACAACACTTTTCTGAGAAAAAATTACCAATTTCATAAAAACTGTGGAAAGAGTAGTTTGCAACTTACTTCAGTGTCTTGCCACGTGCTAAGAAGCTAGAACGTAGGGGAAAAAAAATAAAGCTGAACCTTTACCAGTCTATCAAACCACACTGTCTGCTTGTCTATCACTGAGGTGGTCCTGGAGCATCCTTTATCCTCCTGCAGCCTCTGTAGGGACAGGAACACAACACTCACCTTAGGCTAACGGAGGCTGTAGCATCTAATGCAGCGAAAGGACTTCCACAATATCCCTGCAGCAGTGCAATAGGGTGAGATGTAGTTTGGATCTCTTGCTGCTGAGGCTGAGGATTTACTCTGTGCCTTTTGATGAAGTCAGCACAGCTTTATGTGTGACAGAGCCCTTGGGTGTTGTACCAGCAGCTGTTATTAGGAGAAAGTAGCTCTGCTTCTGATACACAATTCTACTTGGACAGGGTCTACACCCGACAAAAGGCAGAAGATATTAAAACAGAAGATACTAAAATTCAGGCCTTTTCCTGCCACTGCGTTTGTCTCAGAAATTAAAGGGTTGGTGAGAGCAAAGGGATGTGCCTTTAAAGTAGTGTGGATTGTTTGTGGAGTTCTAGTGAAGGAACTACAGTTCCAAAACCAGCATTCTGTGTTGACAGTAGGTCAGATATGCTCCAGGAAAGAAGACAGCAGGTTGCTGTGTAAATGGCTTCTTCCTGTTCAGCACTCCAATTCTTGTGATTTCTGGGCTGTGCAGTTTAGGAGACTCCAAGGAATTATTTAGATATCAGCAAATTGAAAAAGTGAGTTGTTACAGAAGGGAAACTCACTGCTTATTACTGAGGTCTCTCAGCTCCCAGACCTATTAATTTTTCATGGGACTTTTTTTTCTTTTTAGTCAGATGGGATGATGGTGACATTAAGTTTGTAACATTTGCCTAATTGCAGTCCAAAGTTGTGTTTATACACCAGATGCTTGTACACTAAAATCCAAATGTGCAACAAACTGCGAGGGCTTCTTATCTTTCGCAGGGGTATTAATGACTCGTTCAATCTTTCATTAAAAACAGTTCCCCACCTCCAGCAATTATGTGACTCAGTGCTGACTCTGCTTCCCTCTCTGAGCTCCCTGCCTTGCCTTACTTTGTTTTCTCTGCTGCTCTAGTTACAGTGGACTCCTATTAACACCGAAGGGCTTGCACTGACATCCTGCACCTGATAATTGGGAGAAACAGGGTCAGGAACATCTGAACAGTGTGCAGAAGAAATGCCAGGGACTGGAGAGATAAAAAGAGAAGGAAAGCAAACTGAAAACTAACAATTCTTTCCACAGAAAATGATGGGATGGGAATTGCGAGCTTGAAACTTAGCTACCTGATTTGTGAACGTGCCCCAACAGTTATAACACAGATCCTGCATCCTGCTGGGATACCCTCTCTAGGATGCCTATCTTTGCACACTTGAGGACTCATACAAACCCCCTACCCCACTTCCTTACACAGCCAGCTCACTTTAAACCCACTTCTTGCCTACCAAGTCGTTTTTTTTTTGCATCTCCAGGAGATCCTTATCCCAGCCACACAGCTTCCTGCTGGGTCAAGAATTACCCCCCGTGGTGTGTCCTGCCAAGGAGCTGTGCTCATGGTGCACCTCAGGGGAAGGGTTAGCTCCCAAGGAGACCATCCTTGGCACGCTTGTCCCCCCAGGTGCATCCTGAGCAACCACTTCCACAAGTGCCACTGCTACTTACCACTTCACAGCGTGACAACAGCCATCCCTCCATAAACTACGCAGGACTCCAGGCACTGGAGAAGGAGCTGGGCTGGCTGGGCTGCTGTTACAGACACAGGAGAAAGTTCAAAGCTGCCTTTTGGGGATGGATTTCTGTGGAAACTGCTGCGTTCACCCTTGGAGCTGTAGCTGTGCTCGGTTCCTGCAGGAGGCACCTCCGAGAGTTTTTCCAACACACACAACCCCCCTCAGCTGATTGTGGCAGCGGCTGTGGCCGGACTGGAGCCTCTCTGAACGCAAGAGGCAGCGAGGCTCAGCACGGTCCTTTGCTTTACAGGGGCTGTGGATCGCAGGCGGTAGCAATCCAGGTGGCATCGGCGTAGAACATCACAGATCAGAAAGATCGTATCTCTGGTGGCTGGTGCTGTGAAAGAAAGAGATGATAAAGCTGATTTCAGCTCTTTATCTGCACAGGGGCAATGTTAAGTTGTGCTGTTTGATCTGTACACAGCTATGAGATTCTTCGAGTCGCTTTCAACACATTTCAACAAAGCTCTGAAAAAAGGGTTCATGCCTTAACTGCTCAGGCTCAGACACGGGGGAGAATAAGCATCTTTGGCTCAGCCCTACACAAAGCAATGACTTTATGAAAGCTGCCAAAAGAATGGCTGCTAATTTTCTCATTTAATAGACTAGACATTTACAATACAAAGAATATTCTTTGCCTAATAATAGTAGTTGCACAATAGTCAAAACCAGGCCATAAATGACTAAGGCTGTTGCTTTAGCTTGGGTACATGTGATCGGTGATTACAGATCAATTCATGCACATCTTTGCAATTTATTTGGTCTGTCTCTAATAACATTTGCTCTACCTTTCAATACATATTTATCAAAGCTTCTAAAAACCACTGTGTATTAGAGGGGAAACTCATCAACCAGCTTCACTGCAGAAGGTCTCAGCAATTTACAATGGAAAAACATACCGGTGGCAGCAGCTCTGTAGTCTGTGTCATTTCCCTTCTGAGCAGTGGTTTTTGTCCTTTGCTGAGAAATAAAGCAGCACTTCAAGGCAGCCAGACCTCAGCCTGCGTCAGCTGTGCTGCTCCACAGACAGGACAGGTCTTGCCTTGAACCCTGGAGCCAGCACACAGAGAAATGGAATTCAAAGGAGCAGTGTGTCCGTCTGAAGGAGGTGGAACAAAGCTGTAAGGAAACACACATCATGGGTACTCTCATTCCTCATCCCTGGATGGAAGGGGAAATGAGAAGTCCTCATCAAGAGCCCCTGCAGAACCACAGGTGCAATTACACAAGAGTTTACCTTAAAGCAAAATAAAACTAAAGAAAACAGTGCTTCTGTCCGTGATATCAATACTGAGTCTCTGCAGCTGAAAGTTTATTTATGTAGTAATAAACATACAACAGGGCTGCAAAGATGCCTTTCACATGGCTGCATCCAAACCAAACCCATCCAAACCCAGTCACTCCCCACTTGCCTGGTTGTTACCCTCTGTGCCAGGGCAGGAACCCACTGTCTGGGGCAGAGGGTGCACCCACTCCTTTGAGAGACATTGCTTGATTGGACCAGATCAGTTGTAAAGTAAAACCACAACTTCAAACAGCTCCTGCAGAGTGGTAGAGCTCTAATTGTTGTAGATCTGCCCCTTTTCCCTCCTGGTCAGTTCAGGACAGGTGGGAATTACCCTTAAGATGTAAATAATCTTCAGTTCTCCCATTTCATTACCTCTCAGTCCTCACATTTCCAGTCTCCACTGCCCCTCTATTCCCCAAGCTTTCAGGCTGGGTCTGTAGAGGGGAGCAGGGAGTGCTGCTGTGCCCAGGGACATCCAGGCTTGTCCTGGCTGGTCCCTCACCACCACGCGCAGAGCTTTGGCCTCAAACCAGCTTCTGGGCTTGGCTGTGACCAGCACGAAGGAGCTGCAGAGCCAGGTCTGGCAGATGGTGAATCCAGGCTGTACATCTTGAAACATGACTTGGCTCAGCCAAGCCAGCTCCAAAATAAACCCTTATTAAGCTGCATTAGCCGTTGCACATGAAATTCTTCTGATTTAGCCCTTATCGGCTGGGGCACAGGTGAGCCCTGGAGCCCTTCACTCCCAACAACAAACACCCTTGATGGGACTGATCTCGTGATTACAACTCCTATTATGTGCCAACAACAAAAAAGCTGCAGCTAAAACACAAATGGCAATGGTTGCTAAGTGACAGCATCCATACAGGCTTGTGACAGCCCTGAGACAAACAGCTGTGGCTGCACAGCAATCCTCTCTGGTCCATGTAATTGAGGATAAAAATGCTGTTTTCATTACTGTCTGGTAACCTTAACTTTGACCTGTCGGAGTATTTTAGGCTTTAGGTTCTGCCAAAGAGCCCCATGAAAACAAGGCTAAAGCCTCCACTGAAACCAGCTGAAGTGATTTTGATTCAAAACACCTTTAATATTGCATGCCCTTTCAACATACTTTTTCCTAGTGAAGTAGTACATAAGACAACAACAAGGCTTTCTTAGCTAAACGGTCCATTTCTGACAAACAGGGAGCTCTGTGACAGCATTTTATACAAGAGTCATGTGAAACAACAACAACAACATCAACAAAAAACCCACCTGTCGGCTTCTGAAGCGAACCTGTGGGCTTTGTTCAACAGCTGAAAGTTTCTGCAATATTTGGAAAACACGGTTACATTTCAGAGCTGCAAACAACACATATCCTTATAAATAAAGTATTTAAAGTGGAAATTTAAAATTACATGAAGCGATGCTTTTTGGGAGTCCAAGACCCAGCAAGGCACAAAGGGGTCACCTGCTCCAGCGAAAGAAGCAGTGGGACCAAAGCACCATTTTCCCAGGGTGGAGTATTGCAAGCCCTACATTAGAGACCCTAATTAGCACACATGGCAGCTCAATGCAGATTGAAAGATTGGGTTTTTTTGAAAGAGGAAAACCAGAACTGCACCGGGCTGTGCACAGTGTCGTGCTCACTCTACAGCACCCACACGCTGCAGGAAAACCTGTTGGAGGCCACGCCAGCAGCAGAGACAGAGGGGCAGATCTGTCAGCGTCCTGTGAGCAGATCAGAAGTGACCAGGGAAAGCCACCACCCGGCTGCCGAACGGAGCGAGAGATGCGCAAACAGGCGAGCACAGCCCAGCACACACACACACGGAGCCCAGCACGCCCCTGGCAGCTGCACGGCACGTCCAGCCTGGGAGCAAACACTGGGATCGCCTTCAGCTGCCAACGCGTGGTGCGAAACGGCCCAGCAGAGCGTGTGCGACCACAGTGACCCCGACAGCAGTTCTCAGTGACCACCGAAGCTAATTGTACCCTTTGCCAGTGAATTCTCCTCTGCTCCATCCACAGGAGCCTCTGTTTTCTGTGCCGGGAGTGACAGCCCCGATCCTGCCGACAGCTCCGACAACACGGGAGTTTTCAGTGCAGTCAAAGCTCATCCGTGTGGATAAAGCCAATTGAGTGTTGCCTGTGCTCACTTATCTCCGTGTCAGCACAGTAAACACTTCCGTTTTGCACACTGTGCCAGGGTAAAACGTGATTTTTTTTTCCCCCTCCATACTTTCTCCATAAACACAGCACTTTCCCTAGCTGCTCCCATTCCTCAGATTGCTTCTCCACAGTGAGGAAAACGAGCGTGTCTCGTCCTGGTGTTAAACCCCAGTGTTGCTGCTCTCCAAATCCCCCAGCACAGGGTGAATATCGCTGTGCAGACAAAGGTCTGACTTCTGAGCAGCATTAAATTAGGCAGCTCAAAGGTGTAGCGTGCTGTCTGGCTGGCTGAAAGGCACGTCCTCCACGTGTGCCGGCGGGCACACAGCTCAGCCTCGCCACCACCACAGACATGGCATCACAGAGGGCAAACCAGAGAGACAGAAACCTCCTGTCACCCTCATTCCTGTCGAGAACTTCTGCCCCCGTGGGGATCAGCCTTGCCTTGCTCCCTAGTTTGGGAGCATCTTCTCCGCCCTCTATTTATTACCATGAGATCAAAGATTCATCTCCATGGAAACGTCTGAGCTCAAAGACTTTCTGCACTACAGCTTTACATCCTGCACGTAGGGCTTGGCATCCTGCACAGAAGCTTTGAGATGATCAGCACTGGGGTCTCTACAGACATGGTTCGATTAGTAATAATCAATAACATGTGCAGCGTGGGGGTGTGTGTAACTAACACACACTGTGGAGCTGGAACTGCCCTTCTGTTATGGGATCTGTGGTCCATGGGCTCCTCAGCTTCCAAGCTGTTTCCCTCATGTCCAGAGCAGATGAGGGACACTGACATGGGTGTTCTTCAGTAGCTGCCACCTCAGCACTTTGTCCCCACATCTGGTAGGACTTCCAGCAGCTGTGGAGACCAGAGCCACGTGGACAGAGCTGCTGGAGCTGCTTGGATTTACCCAATGCAAGCAGCAAGTGGCCCAACACACAGCCCAGCAAAGACTCCATGAATTCTGCCTTCAAACTGTTGCCTCTGGACCAGCAATGACTGGGGCACTGGAGCTGGATCATTCCAGTCACATCCCTCCCAGCAGCACTGAGCTCCAATTCCTTCAGCACAGTCCCTCCTACAACTAGTTCCCAGGAGAGGGAGAAAATAATATATATAAAAAAATAATTAAGTAAAACAGACATGTTTAATGCTATTTTTGTTCCCTGCTCAATTCACCACATGGCCACACAGACTGTTAAACTGCCGTCCTGGGGGCAACCAGGCGGGAGGGAAACTATTCCAACAGCCACGGCAGCTGCTGCCCCCAGAACGGGGCCGTGGAGCTGCAGCCTCGCAGGGAACCCCAGATTCTGCTCAGCTCCCACATGGAAAAAAGGAGGTGAAAAGGGGGTGAAACAAAACTCATTTGCAAGACTCACCTTTTCACAGGCATGTCCAAAGAAAGGTGAGCCGGGCTTGGAGAGCGTGCGGGGCTGCAGTAACACCAGAGCAGAGCTAATACCATCCACCTGGAGAGCATCACCAGCACCTGGGGCAGGAGGAAGCCCCATCTCCCAGCCCTGCCAGGGGCAGATCCTGCTCCTGAAGATGTCAGACCACATCTCACTATACCGCTTGTGGCGGTGCTGAGCCCCAAGTTGCCCATATGCATGCAGAATGTGATTTTTATAATCATATTAAAAAATTTCAGAATAGCAACTGTGCAGAGAGCAATCCAGCTGCCAGCATTTAGCCTTATCCTAGGGCACAGGCAGAATACGCCAGCCATGAATTAATACTGCATAAGCTGCACCATGCTGAGTTTCATAGCTTAATTATAAAAGAGAAAGCAATAATCAAGGGATCTGTAAGGCTAATAAATGTTCTGAGCACACCAAATGTGACACGAGAGCCGCAGCCAGTGCGACAGGACATGAATGCACTTAAAAAGGACATTAATCACACACCGTGTATTAATTCACAGTGGGTTTCCAGTGACAGCACTTGGCCTTTTGCCGCCTTCGTAGCATCACCCGGCACAAGGGGATCATCGCCCAGCCCGGAGCAAACTGGGCTGTGGGCTACCCGCCAGCAAACAATCAGCCCAACAAGACACAGAGATGAGCTGTGACTGAAATCTCTGCAGCCTCGTGGCTCCGCTCTGCCTTACCCCTGAGCTCAGTGGAGCGCTCACACCTGTCCCTGCACTGGGAGGGTTCTGGGTCACTGACGTGTCCACGCGGCTGCACAGTGCCAGTCACCCTGGCCGAGGACATCACGAGGACAAAATCAGCCCCCCCTGGCAAATTCTCCAACCATCTCTGCAGCAAAATGCTCGAAAGCGCTTCTGTTTCTCAGTGTCTCCAACTATCTCTCCTCTCCATCTCGTATTTCATCTCACCGAGGGGTTTCATTATGCAGACAGCTCATTGCAAGGGTTTGCCTCTCATTCACAGGCTTCCCTCCTTCTATGGGGAGTGACTCTATAGGGAGGGCATGTTACAGGTTACTGACCACGTGAAACTTGATGTCTCTGCATCCCTGTCTTAGGGAAAACTCTGATAAGCCTTGAAAAAGAGACACCAAACTCCTGTAGACCAAGATGCCAATGCAGGACGTGACCCAGCCCTGAACTGTTGGCATCAGCAAGATGGTCCTTGAGCTGAAATGCTGCAGAACTTGGTGCCAGACAGGTCGGCATATCTAGAAACTTGAAATGCTACCAAACATTCACATCTGCCCAATAATTTATTGTATCAAAAAAAGTTTCCTATCTATAAACGCCTCATCCTCTACAAAGAGCAGCTCTTCACAGTTCTCTGCCCAAAGATCTATTATCAAAAATCTGTTTCAAAAGAAAGCTACCCTTCTTCACTTCCTAATAATCCCAAATTTAACTATGTCCTACTTAACACCTCTGAAACCAGGAAGCGAGATGCTATTTCTGCTGGCCTCAATAAATGGACTCTGCTGAATCCCAGGGAACACACAGACCAGACACCAGGCTGAGTTTAAGTCCTGGGATGGATTGTTCAGGCAGCAGCCTTCTCCTTCCTCAGTGTTCCTGAACACTAATCAAGAGCTAAGAAAAAACAATCATGGGAAAAAAATGAAAAAAAGATAAATAATCACTTTGTACACTTCCCAAATCTTCTAAGCCAGGCCAAATCTGTACAATGAAGTTGTTTTCTCCTTGCAGTAAAAAAAAATTATGTATCTGCCCCCTCTTCTGCCTCTGCGACCATCTGGGGACCTGAAATCATGATTCCTCGTGGGAATGAATCATGGAGCGTTCACACTGACTTCCTACAGAGAGACTTCAAAACACAAAATCAGTGGTGCAAAGTGAAGAAGACCCTTAAATTTTCCTATGATTGGCACAAGGGACTTGGACCAGGTACTGCCTAGATCTGTGAGCTGACATCTCCTCTCAAGAGTCTCCAACTCCAGTAACAGGTTTTAACTCTGAATAAACCCATAGTATAAGAAGCTGCCCAGATGCACAAGCAAGCCTGATCTAGCAACTTATTTGCAAATAAATGGCTCCCTTTCATCACCCTGCAGATCTTCTGCCCAGTGTGTTCCTATTCACTCCAGAGCTGCTCTCTTTTTCTCTCTCCTATCTCTTCCTCCAGCATCAGCTGTGGCAGCAGATTGCGCTCGCTAATCAAAGAGGGGCTGGGCTCTCTCTGTTTGTTCCTTAAAGTCTGTGGCACTACAGTAACACCAGCCAAACACTTGTTTTCATTAAAGCTCCTCCCAAGCCTGCCAACAGAGCCCGGACTGTGCCAGGACACAGCAGAGAGGGACAATTTCGCTGGCCCGGCGCGTTTCCAGGTGGAGCACGAGCCCTGCCTTGGGGACAATAATGCCCCCGCTCCATCACCTACCAGAAGGTGCCTGCTGCTCTCTTCTCCTCTTCTTTCACTTCCTACTGAGGGAAGGAAACTGTTCTTCCCTGCTGCTGATCCCAGCTGCCTCCCTTGGACTTCTCAAGGGAATCACGGAGAAACGCGAGTACCGGGCTCGCATTGCTCTCCACCCGCGTCTCCATGAGGTTCAGCCATAGTGCCCTGTAGGGAAGGGGGATGGATAGGGCACAGGCAGCATAGCAGGGCATGGCCTGACACACAAATGGCATGGCTTGGGTAGCGCCCAGGGAAGCAGCTGGGCAAAGGAGGGGCCTTTCCACAGCACCAGCACAATGCCCTGCATTTTTATGGGATCAGTGGAAGAGACAAGGAACACTTCATCTCCCTTCCACGTCCCCTGATGTATGGCAGGGAGCCAAACCAACTGATTTCAGTCAGGAAGCACAAAGCTCCTGAAGCCTTGTCAGCTGTGGTCCCTCAGGCTCTCCTGTTCAAGGTGAAATCCTGCTTTAATATTTGCCCATCTCCTCCTTCAGACCCTCTGTCTGCCAGAACCAAACCACCAGATCTTCAGCTTGCAAAGGGAATGAACCTGTCCCTAGACAGCTCTGTGCTACATCCTCCCACTAGTTCCCAGGATGGGAACTCTGATTCTCCTCTGCAAACCAGTCAGTCCTGTTTCTCCTCCTTTCCATCACCATTAATATGTAGGAGATCTCATCCCTTGGCTTTTGTGCCTGTTCCTCGTAGCAAATTTTGCAGTCGCCTTATTTCCATAGAGGCAGCAACATCAGACTGGATTCTTACTTTTTGTGTTTGTGTATTCTCAAGTTCTCCTTCTCATGCACATCACAGTCCAAAGGTGAAGCAATTCCTTGCCTGGACCAACATCAAAGTAGCTTCTAGTAATTCTATGGTGCTGTCCAAACGTAGGTCAGAGCTTTGTGGCTGAGGAGCAGAGATAGAACAGGAGCTGAACTCACGTTGCTCTCTCTAGACTACTTCTAATGTACCAACTTCCAGAAAGTTTGCTTGGGTGCACTTAGTCTTTGTGGTGGCAGAGCAAGCTGAAATTAAGAGGCCAGGCATTTTTGGAGCAGCCTCAAGAGTACAAACATGCGGAAATAACTCTCTGACTTTTGAAAAGGCAGAACTCCAACAACAGGAGAATATTTCGCTCCTGCAGTGAGCAATTTGCTTTCTGAAAAACAACTGCACTGACACTGAGAGTGCAACACACTGGGAAAGAGCCCCTGCAGCAACGGGCTGATGCTGCCTGGGGTCACCCACCTTCAGCCGGCCTTCAGCGGCCTCACATCAGCCTGGGGTGACAAATACAGAGAGATCCAACACAGGTCCACACCACCAGCCTCACATGCACCAACACCTCACCTTGGCTGACAGGACAGGGCAAAAAAACACCCCATCAGACAGGCTGGGTCTGAGTAATCCCCTGGCTGTCCTTGACCAGCTGCTATTCAGGAGTCAACCCAGAGCAGCATCATCCAGGAAGGATGTAGAAATACACACGGAGAGTACAGTCTTTGAGTCATTTCCTAAAATCTAGGTGTGGCCACAAAGTCACCTCGTCACTTTCTCAGAGCAGAGACCACCACGTTTCACCCCATTCTTGCTCTGCTGAACCCAGGAACAGGTGCTTGATTGAAGCCCATTTGAGGAAAGGCATCTTATCTTGAATAGAACACACTATCATATGGGAAGACTTTTCCTTTCCCCAGTAATATGTTCCAGCAGCTAATCAACTTTATTCTTTAAAAAATTAACGCCTATTTTCTCATTTCAATTTGTCTGGCTCCAGCCTGCAGCTGTGGGTTTGGGCTGTGCCTCTTCTCCCTGGTTCCCACAGCTCATGGGTACCTGCCTTTTCTCCTCATGGAGCTATTTGTGTATCTATACAATTTAATGCAGCCAAACAGCTACAGTTGTTTAAATTCCAATCTAAGGCATTGGTTTTGGGATTTTTTCATTCTGCTTCTCCTTGAGGACTTGCTGCTCCCTGAAGTTTCCTGCACTCACCTGCCCAAGGCACGTACCTCTCTATTTTACATCCTTCTGCACAGAGACAATGCATCGTGGTCTCTCCAGGAAACACAACTCGGCATAAACAATTGAGTTCAGAGCAGAATAATGACTGCTGCTGATCACTGCAGATAAAGGCCACTTGTGGTGAACATCACAGTCTCTGCTGTGACCAGCTTTAATTGCAGCTGAGCTAATTCTGAGCGCAGCCATCCCACTGTCCTTCTGCTCCCTCCACATCCCCAAAGCACCAGCCCTCCTATTCACTTTGTGTTTGCCCCCTCTAACCCCTGGTTGTCTTCTCATCCAATTTTTGTCCACTCCCTTCTCCCTTTTCCCTTCCCCTTCTACTGATCTTCTCTTAATAAAGCCACCTGCTTCCTAAAAAGTCAGAGAGTGATTGTGTGGCTTTCCTCATCCCTCCCCCTGTCCCTGCCTCCATCTCCCTCACTGGGCAAGGACTACCCAACTCCTCCTGTGCCTTCCCAGGATGAATACATCATTATGAGAACATTTAATAACACCGATCCTGTTTAGCTGTGCTAGTCAGTCAGTGGGCTGGCAGCCACACCAATTATTAATTATTACGTTTACACAATAGGTTTCTTAACAAAAAAAAAAAAAAGGCATTTTTGGAGCACACTCTGTCAGTGGGTCTGGTTTTTAGTTCACAGCTTCCTCGAGTAGGAACCGGCTCTTTGAGGCTGTATGGTTCTAAACATGTTGACAGTGCACTTGGAGCAACTTGCAAATAGATAATTGAAGTTAATTAATACAAATAAACTCTAATTACAAGCAGCAACCAATGAAAACAGCACAGAGGGCATCTCCTGTGCTTGGGGTAGCAGCTGAAGTGGAAGAGGATGTTACTCCAAGGCCTTAGGACTCCCTCCTGCCCTCCCCACATGCTGAATCTTGGGAAGATTTCCCATAAGGAGGATTCACGAGCAGCCGCTGCTGCCAGGAGAAGCTGCTGCTTCGCCTCGGCCTGATTACGAGAGCAGCAAATTAGGGCAATTTTTCACCAGTGATGCTGTCAGTGCCTTAAGAGCAATGCAGGTCCTGGGAACGCGGGCTGCAGCACGCGGGGATGGCCTTACCCTGGTGCTGGCGAACCCTGCAGCACAGCACACGGTCCCACTGCCACAGCCACCTCGGCTCCAGCAGGACGTTCTGGTGGCCCTTGCAAAGCCCGTGGTTGTGCCAGGTGTGCCCATGGCATTTGGGCACTACAGCTCCTGAGGCTATAAAATGTTTTGGTTTTTTCCCTAATTTCAGTTTGTGTCACTTAGGGACACGCTTGGGTCCCAGGCAGGGAATTCCTTTTTCCTTCCATCTAAGGGTGGCAGAAATGAGGGATCAAAGCACCGAAGGGATCAAAACATGAAAGGCAGCATAAATGAAGCCATGAGGAAACGGGAACAGAGATCCACTCCTTTAATGTAATTAACCTTTCCTAGAACAGATAATATGCCCAAATTAAAGGACATCGTGGGACACAGAAATGCATCCAGGTCATGCGGGAGCGATGCTCCGAGCGAGGCATCAAGGCGAATGCAGACAGGGCTCCCAGGGCGGGCATGGCACCAGCCGCCGGCCGAACCGGTCTGCAGACACCGCTGCGGGCCCAGCTCTCATGAGAGCAGAGATTAAAGGGTTTCCACCCCCGGCACCGCCGCGCTGCTCCGCCGCGGGCTCTTTCGGGAATGCGCTTCCCAAACCCGGGGCTGAACTGCGCTCCCGCTCCTCTCCCGGGCTCCAGCAGCCGGGTGGGACCCGTCCTGCCCTCCGCTCTCCGTGTCCCCCCGTACCCCGTGACCTATCCCCGCATCCCTTGTCCCGCATCCCGTGTCTCCCATCCCCACATCCCTTGTCCCGCATCCTGTGTCTCCCATCCCCACATCCCTTGTCCCGCATCCTGTGTCTCCCATCCCCACATCCCTTGTCCCGCATCC
>VWZF01002809.1:942099-1002843 GCA_013396755.1 Sclerurus mexicanus
GGGACCCCCCCGGCGGGGAAGCGAGGGCTGGGGGCATCTGCCGTGTGATGGGCATCGCTCCCGGGATGAGGGTGGTGGGGCTGGGGCATCTCCCGTGTGATGGGCATCGCTGCCGGGGTGAGGGTGGTGGGGGTCGAGGCATGTCTCGAGGTGATGGGCATCGCTCCACGGACGATGGTGGCCGCGCTCGGGGCATCCTTCCTCGGTGACGGTGGGTCACACTTAGGACATCTCCCGCCGGCGGCTCGGGGCTGCGCTCCGGGCATCATCCCCACGGGCTCCGGGAGTCCTGCCCGGGCACTCTCCTGGGGTGCCGAGGCCGTCTTTGGGGCCCCCTCCTGGGGGTTTGGGGTGCCAGGGGCTGAGCTCGGGGCATCCTGCCCCGCGGTGCCGGGGACTGTACATGGTGCATCGTCCCGGGGTGCTGAGGGACTTATTCCTTCCGTGCACCAGGGATCAGCATCAACAGCCGGGGGTGCTCAGGTGTCCCAGGAGCAGCACCTGCTTCTGCAGCCCTTCCAGAACATGCCCCGTGCCCAGCAAACCTCTGGCTGGCAGAGCTGGCTGGTGGTCAGGGTACAGCCGGCCCCTACGAAGCCTCAGGTTAGAGGGCTGTAATTGGCATCCCCAGACACATTGGTCCCAGTAGCACCTTGGAGTCCCCTCCTTCTCCTTGGCTGTAAAATGCCCACAAACATCCCCTGCCTGGCGGCACCACTTGAAAAGCACTTGATGCTGGGAGGAGGCATAGCCTTCCCCTGCTTTTATACCGTGTGATGAACCTTCTATAACGCCCGTGCTCGAGGGAACACCTACCCACCCACAGCATACCTGGTGGGGCGTTCATCCACAGGGAAAACACAGCCTCTCTCCTGGCTGACACTGGGGTTGCCTCACAGAGACCATTTAGTCTGTCTAGACAAATATGATGAAGAGCAAAGTGCCTGGAGCTGTGAGTGATTAGAGCTCGGGTATCTCTGCAGTGCTACGTTGTTTGTACAGCTCTGATAGATGCTGCTTTTGGGTCTCTGGATTGCAAGTGCACAGCAAGCAGCCACAGGCTGGAGAGGTTTGTTTCGTGTAAGAGCAAGAAAAAGAGAATGCGACCAGCCCTTCATCACACATGCATGGGAGAAGCATCACAGGCAGTTTAACCAGACTAAAATGAACAGAGAAAGCACTGAAAGTGATGAATAAACGGGTGATGAGGGGGAAGAGGGGGAAAGGCATATACTGCCAGCTTACTTTCTGGAGGGTAGCGCAGAGAAGTTCATGAATGCTTGTGTGACACTTAGAGAGCCTCAAATAGCAGGGAATGAAAAAAACCAGTAGCACTATGTACGAGCATAGAATAAATAAAATCCTTAGAACAGAAGACTAAAACTAAGGATAATGTATGTCCTCAATACATATTAAAATGAAGAACAGCGTATTGAGGGAGCAGGCTTTCACATAAAACAAAATCAAGGGCGAAGTGGATGTGTATGTGTTCTTAAATACCTAAGAACACTTAAGAATATTTAAATAAGGACAGATGAAAGCATCTGTCTCCATCTTAGGTATTTAATGACCTTTAAAAATCTAGTCTTTCCTCTTGCAAACCCTTTTTGCACGTTGTTGAGTCTGACTTGTCCAGCAGTCCAAGTTCATTTATAAGGCAGATTCATGGGAGGACAAACTTCCAGGACTGAGCCTTGTGGCAGTAACATATTGATCACAGTTCCAGCAGGACAGGTAGATTCTCCTCCTAGTAAATGCATGTGTGAATCCCTGAAGGTTTCCACAGCACCAGGAATTACTCTTTTTGAGAGAGCCCACACATACCATCTGCTTCCAAGCCACAAACATATTCTAGAGACATTACACATATTATTTGGATTATTATATTGCAATATTATTGGGATCTGGCAAAACATGGGGCCAGAAGGCTTTATCTGACTTTGTGGTCTGGAACACACACAGATCTGATGAGGTCCAGAGTGTATTTTCTCCATGAGCAGAGGGGACTGATTGTGAGAAGTGGCGAGCATCTTGAAATTCCCTCCATTTCATGGCTGGACCTGGCAAAAAAAAAATCTGGTGTGACCCCAGCAGGCAAAGCCTGGCTTTGTGTGAGGGGCTGTGTTGAGCTGGACCAGTCAAAATTTTATTTGGAGCAGAGCTTCTCAGTCAAGAAAAAACTCCTTCTATGTGTGTCAACAAATAAACTGAGAAAATTGCTTTCAGGCTGTGATCAGTGCAATAGTGGGAAGCACTGGGAAGGAGGGGCTCATCCTCCAGCAGCAGTTACAGACACCAACTGCAAATCTCTGAGAAAGAGCTATTAAGCAACTAGGGCATGTGTTGATAATTAGTTATCACTTGTTATGTTTGCTCTGGGCTTTTCATTTCTGTTGACTGGCGATGAATTTTCTGCACTATCGCTGCTTGTTTACAGTACAGCACCTAACGAAGGCAATTAATCAGTTTTAAGAGACTCTGCTAATGTCCCTCTGACACCCAAAGAGCCCAGTTAAGTCAGTCTGCCTCCAAATACTTCAAAACTGCTGAGAGGGGAAGGGAACAGAGGGAATCTCCTGTGCATCTGCAGCATGCAATACCTATGGGAGGGTCAGAAATTACTTACAGGTTGCCTTATAAAATAAAAAACTTTAGCATGACCAGCTTAAAAAACATTATATATATATATATATATATAGTCTCTACCATGTTAGAGCCAAATTCCATACCACTGTGAGGGCCAAATAAATCCATTAGGCACTGAGTGCCCTTTCTGGACCTGTACAGTGTAGAATTTCTGCACACAAGACCCTTTCTGTCTTGTCAGAATATCCCAGATGAACTTGCACTGTATGTATTGCCTTGGCCTTTGAGAATTACCCTGTTACTGTCAGCTCCAGGCACATCTATCCAGGAAAGCAATGTCAATATATTACAGAATAAATGACATATCTGTGAATTACAAAAAGAATAATTCATAGGTAATTTTCAATTATAGAGAATAATTTATAGGTGTCTGATTTGCAAAGAGAATAATTTATGAGTAACCTGAATTGCACATGAAGCACATTAGCAGGTTACTGTGGGAAAGGGAGTGTACCTACTGCTCAGCTGTCACATGCTCAGCTGTCACATGCTGGATTTTGGGGCACTTTGTGTGAAAACACTCACCATGAAAAAAAAACTGTGCCAAATTCCGTAGTAAACAGATTTGTGCAATATGGCCAATCTGATCTGAAACCTCTGTGTGGGACTGAAAGCCAGACGTACAGAGGGTGTTGTCCTTGGGGCTCCTGCCTCACATCCCACCCCACGAGCAGAAAGGCCACAACATAATCCCTGGAAAAGGCTGTTCCCAGCAGCAAAGGAGCCAAGTGCCCAAACCTTTGGGTCGTGTGTCTCCACTGCACTGCATGGATGTGATGATGAACATGAAACACACGAATGACAGATACAAAGAGGAGGGTCTCCATGACCTGGGTGAGAATTCCCAGCACAGGCTGGCTCCTTCCCTGCCCCTTTGGGTGCCAGAACTCAAGCATACGTTTCCTGCTGCACGGGTGGACATTGCTCCTTCATGTCATAGGATCACTAAGGTTGGAAAAGACGTCCGAGATCAAGTCCAACCTTCATGGACTTCATATGATCCAACACGGGTGCTCCTTGTTTAGGAAAAACTACCCTGTTAGCAAATGGCTGCAGGATGGAATGACAAAATGCCAGCTGGGAATAGGATGGTAAAAGCAGACAATGGCACAGGAGTGGATGTGATGAGTGTCTCCACTTGCAGTAGGTCTTTACATTATTATCTTACTTAAAGCATTTTCTCAAGTGCAACTACAAACTATTGGCCTTTTAAACAAAGAGTTATTTTCTCCTCCCCAGGACTTGTTAGTCCTGTCCTGTGGCTTTGATCAAAAAAGGCAAACGAACTGCTTTTTATTTTAAAGGCATGATGTCTCCTTCCTAAATACCTGAAGGGCAGAAGGATGCATTGGTGCTTCCATTTCTTCAGCCCCACCTTGGCATCTAAAAAACTGAGGGGGGGATGGAAATATCCAAGCCAAAGTGCCATTCCCTCCTGAAGCACTGCAGCAGGGAATTATCCCAGGCACCCTCGACACAAGAGCTAAGAATTACAAAGCCTGTCGGGCTATTCAGTTAATGAAACACCATATCCATACATTAGATCAAGCACAAATAACATCTACTACAGTTAATGTTGTGAAACGGCTTCCTTTTTCAACTGCTGAAGTTGTCCATAGCAATTTGCTGAAGCATTCATATTCTCCAGTGAAGGATTTTAGAAAAGCCTGCTAAAGAGGAGTAACTGTGTTCAATTTGGAGAGTTCAGTGGGTGCTGATACTTTCTGATGCAAACCCAGGCACTCCAGGAGGAGGAGACACGTGTCACTCCAGACTGGATTCCTGCAAGTGAATTCCTGTGCTCGAGCTTTCGAATCACTGAAGCATCACCATGGGCATCCTTGGGCATGGTGAACGTCACAAAACACCCATGGTCATAGCTGGGAATGTCTGGAGCTGGGTGAATGTCCCTTTTTAGGGAGTCTTGGGAAACAATGTATATCCCATAGCTTTGGGCTCACACTCCATTCCATGAAGGGCCTGGGGGAACGAGACTGTGTGCTCATTGTATTTGCTGTCACATACATCCACTCTCTGCTGCTTCCCATTTAATGCAGAGAAAAATCCATTCATTTTCTAACCAGCTCCTCCCCCCAGACCCTCGCTCCAGTTATTGCCCAAAACTCTGGTGAAAGAGGCTCCAGAAACTTCCTTTGACAAGACCACTCTCAACCTGGGCCAAGCCCAAAAAGTCTGTCCCTCATTTCCCTGGGAGCACCAGGCAGGCAGTAGCTCCCAGGATCAATATCCTCAGGGAGCTGAATATCGCTAACAGTTTCCCAGTGAAAGTTCTGCACATGACCAGGAAAATGATACTTGTATTTAAAGTTTGTGCAGAGCAAGTGAAATCTTGTCCCTTAGGAAAATCTTCACCTTGCCCAGGGCAAAACTCCTGATGACCTGGTGGGGTCAGACTCTCACTTCAGCCTCCCAAATCTGGAAGCAAGTCAGGAGTGTAGAGATTTGGGTGACAGAACAACCTCACACAAACTCTTGCTGCTTTCTGTAAAAGCCAGCAGGAGCATTTTGTGCATTTTTCGGGCAGTAAAAAGAGGTGTCTGAGGAAGCATCACAGATTTGATTTCTAAGCTTTCACTGGATTAGGGCCCTTGTACCCCTTCAGATCCCCCCATGCCATCTGCTGTCAGCTTTTAATGCAGCAAAATACAGAGCTTGCAAGAATGAAAGAAAACTGCTTTCCTGCTCCCTTTCTAGGCTGCACACCCTTAGAGACAAAAAAGATCACACAAAACGAGTCCTTTTAAGGGCTGTTAATACATACACATCTCTTCCCAAGGGTTAGATGTGAAGGAATTGAGTGTTAATGTTAATGGGCTGCCACCTTCCTCTTGCAGTGCAAACTACCTCTGCATAATTGAGAAAAGACTTTGGCTCATGTTGGTACTATTTTTTTAAATATTGAATTTTCTTAATTATACTGCTGTCCTCAGGGGCCACTGAATGTCTCTTACCTGGCAGAGCTAAGCTGCAGACCTACTTAAGTTATAGACTTAACCAATTCCTCCTTGAAATATTTAATCTCTTGAGTTTTTTTCCGTAATGCTGGTGTTTTAACAGCGGTGGTCAGCAGCTGATGCATTTAGTATCCATCCAGAAAACTTGACTGGCCCCTTCTAAGTTAATAGTAACTTTCCTAGTAGCAAATAACACTTATTCCTAGAAACTCTGTGCTTTTGTGCACATACACCTGTGTGTGTTTCATTCTGCCATGTACAGGGGGAGCACTTACCTGTGGTAGGCAGCTTTGCCCAAAGTACTGCTCCAAAATACTCCAGCTCTACTTGGAATGACCTTCTTACCAAAAAATGAATGTCTTTGGAAAAATCCACACAAAGGCTACTCATAGGGTTTGTGTTGCCTCTTTTTCTTCCCTTTCCTCAAGATGTCAACTGGTATTTCCATAAGTGCATCAACTGCAGTGGAAAATAGGAGCTTGACTTGCAGCTTTGGAGAACGCCAGCCTTGAAAAAGACCCTGGAGAGGATATTTCTGGGATGCTCTGAATTAATTTCTTTGTGCTTCAGGCTTTCATTTGTTCTTTATTTACCATTTTACATCATCCCCGGCACTGCTGATGCTAACACGGTGTGACATGAAGCTATTCATGAGGTGACATGGTGGCAGTGGGCCCGTATGTGTCTTGCTAGAGAAGCAGCACCAGCACACACGAGTCTCACACACCACGTCCCACCTGCAGATCAGGCTGGGCAAACCTTCCCAAATCCTGCAGCCTCACAACAGTACTGCGAGCCAGAAGATGCCCGAGGTTGATATCTAAGATTAAAAGCTGTTAAGGGAAATTGTCAGCAGGAAACAGCTGCTTTCACTGGTGACAGGTAAGTCAGAAGTGCAGGATTCTGATACATAGATAGATAAGATACCAACTGAACTCTTCATTCCTGACATGGACCCATTCCAAGGGACTTTTAGCCCAACCTAAAAGGGGCGCCACCTTCCCACACCCTGTGAGGTCCAGTGCACCCAGAGGTATTTCCCATCCTATTGGGGCTTCAGGATAGAGCACCAAAAAAACCCCCAAACCGATGAAACCACCCGATTCCCTCCAGACACGGGGCAGCATTTTGGGGCTGTGCCTTCTTGAGCACCATCTCCTGGCACAGGGTCCGTGAGCCGGTGACACAACCGCGGGCGTAGAGAATCCTGTAAGAGCTGCTCCCGGTCAGCCCTGACAGGTGGGGTGCCGGGGGAGCTGCCGTGCGAGCACAGCGTGGCCAGGTCTGCAGGTGCCGTGGCTGAGGGCCGTGTCCCCCCGCAGGCAGCGCCACGTCCCCCCGCGATGCTGCAGTGCAAACACGCCCAGGAGTTCAGCTTCGGGCCGCGGGCTCTGAAGGACGCGCTCATCTCCACCAACCCCGCGCTGCAGGAGCTCTACGCCAAGGCTTTCTCCAGGGCCGAGAAGCTGTTCCTCTCCGAAGCCTACAACCCCCAGAGGACACTGTTCTGCACGCTGCTCATCCGCACGGCTTTCGACTGGCTCCTCAGCCACCCCGACGCCCCCGAGGACTTCGAGACCTTCTACCATGCCATGCTGAGGAGGAAGCAGAACTTCTGTCGAAAGCACATCTACCTGCAGCCTATAGGTAACGTGGGCACCTCTGCTGAGCCACCTGGCAAGACGCAGGAGGGAGGAGAGTGGTGCCGAATGCTGCTAACGCCCTCTTCTAAGGACTAATCTGCAAAATAAAATTGCAGGCGAACATAATTGTAGTAGCAAAGGCTCTGAATGCCCCTAGTCCAAGGCACAAGCCAAGATGACAACCATCCATATGATCTGCCATATAAATGGTATATGTGCCCCTGGGTGAGTCGTGCCATAAATTTATGCACACATATATATATCTAAATGAGAAACAATGCTGGAAAAAACAGCATTTCCAGAGGTCCATCCCTGATGGTTCATTAAACACAGCCACCTGTTCCCACATTAATCTCTCCGCACAACTTAAATAGGAGACAACCTTCCTAGACATCTGCTCTGCTAATGAAAACACACTAATGCCTTGAGTCACCTCTCAGGAAGAGCTCCCTCTTCTCTCTATCCATAACCTTACAGAGGTATCTGCCACCTCCCAGAATCAGCAATTAAATCCAGAATGACCCAGCCTGCCTCTTCCCCGCTGGCTGTGTCCGGCCCCACACAACCCCTTCAGCCCCCATGGTTCACCCTGCCTGTAAGGGACTGATAACAGAGCTTCTCTTCTCAGACTTAATCGAAGGGCCTGCTGGGCTCTCACTGCTGGATTCCCTGCAGAGCTGTGTTGAGTCTTTCTTCCTGGGTCTCCGTGTGAAGTGCCTTCCCTCCATCCCCGTGTCCTCCATTCACTGCTGCTACCGCCACAGCCAGGACTCGGACAGGGTGCAGCTCCACGCAGGTAAGGACCTGGCAGCAGGGAGCCCACACCGACACCAGCTTGGCACACGGGCACCAGCTCTCCCTTAGGAAATGCCTGAAACAGCCCTTCATTGCCTCAGCAGGGAGGGGATGAGGAAGGGAGTGAAAAGGGAGAAATCCTGTTCCCATGGAAAGCCCAGAGCTTTGAGGCTGGAAACAGGAATGAAAAACAAAGCGACTTTCATCATATTTTCCTCTGCTGCGTGTATTTTTCAGTGCCATTATGTTTAGGTCCAGCTCTGCGAAGCGCTCGGATCAGCTCCGCGGGAAGGAACTGTTGATTTGGTGTAGCCCGAGTTCGCCTGTCTCTTGCCCAGAGCCAAAGTAAATGAGTGGCCTGGGTGGTGCAGGTGGGGAACTCACTGGCCTTTCATGTTAGGAAACAGGTTCAAGCGTCACAGCTCCCCAGGGAAACAGGTTTTCCAGCTGCCAAACTCGTGCTGCACAAACATCCCTCTGGAACGAGCTGTTTGCAGGTACCACGGGCAGCACGTGCTCAGCACAGCCTCAGCACTGCAGCCATGTGGCTGTTCCATTCTGAAATGCCTGCAGGGAAATTCTGCTCACAGGTGCTTATTTCCACGGATTAGCAATGAATTCTGCCCTTAGCTCTGCTTTAACTCTGTGCTCAGCACCACTTCCAAAGTCAAGCCCGCTCTGATTTGAGGCGATGGGCTACAGAGCTGTGGTTCTCCTTCTGAGGTAATGAGCTGAGCAGCTCTGCCTGTCTGGGGCTTGGATTGCACCCTCCTCCCCACGAGCAGCAGAAATTCTGGCTCTTACGTGCCTTCCAGGGAAGCTTCATTTTAATGAATGTCTCTCTTGTATTTTTCCAGATGGGATCCTGAATTTTCTGAAGAACAACAAGCCCATGGATGCCCTGTGTGTCCTTGGACTCACTCTGCTGGATCTTTATCCATGTGAGACCTGGAGCTTCACGTTCAGCAAATTCCTGCCAGGACAAGGTGGGAGGGGTGTCCCGTGATGATTTAGCACAGCATGTGAATGAGGCAGCACTGCACCAAAACACCTTCCCTGGGAGGCTGGCATAGCTAAATCTTACCTTAACATGTTATTCAACCCCTGATAAGAGAAACTAAGCTTTCCCAATTTAAAATTAGGGAAACCAGGGCTCCTGATCCAGACAAAGGTAACCAAGGTGCTACAAACCTTTTGGGAAGCGGGTGTCATCACACCCTGTGTGCTCAACTGGACTGTGCTCCAGCAGCTGTATTTTCATGCTGCCTAAGGTGAGACAGTCACAAGAGAGCGGGTGCCTAACTTGTACTCACATCTCTTCACAGAAGTGGGAGTCTGCAGCTTTGCCAGGTTTTCTGGGGATTTCCCCCAGGCTGGTTGTAGCAGCTTGAACCCTCCTATGCAGAAGGAAGAGCTGTGTGAAGTCAGTAAGGAGAGCAGAGACCAGACGCTGCAGTTCAGTGCCCAGGAGATGGTCCAGTGCTGTAAGGTAGGACCAGCAACCTTCTGCACCCCACGTTTCTTCCTGTGCAGGGTTAAATATTTCAGGCCTGGGCACAATTTATATCTTAGCCAGCAAAGCAGGAATGAGACTCTGCTCTCAGAAGGCACAGGCAATCACAGCTAAGGCCACACACTTCATTCAGACATAAAGAGCTTGCATTTTACTGCACTGTGTAGACAACTCCTCCTTGCCCTCACCATTGGAGCAAACAATACCATCAGCTACAGTGAGGCTACAGGACTTACCTTAGCACAGAATCACAGAATGGTTTGTGTTGGAAGGGACCTTAAAGACCATCTAGTTCCTACCCCCTGCCATGGGCAAGGACAGCCTCCACTACACCAGCTTATGTCATGAAGCAACACTGAGACAAAACCCTGCCCAGCTCCCAGGCTCACGCCTGGGTAATCCTGAGTATTTTGCTTGCCAGGCATTGCAGGGGCAGTTGGATCTGTGAGCTGATTCAGTATTTGGAGATTAATCTGGTGGAGCTGTGTGTAACAAATGGATGCCTGGGAAGGGGTGACTGTCTTTCTCAGACATTGGCATCCATAAGGGGAAAGGTCCACGTGCCAGACCCATTACGTGGATGGATGAGAAAAATACCTCATGCAGGTTTGCACATATATTTAAATGCAGATGCCCTTAAACCCCCTTCACCTCCAACACTTCCTCTTCACAAGCACTGTCTTCCCTCATCCCAGCAGCATCTCCCTGTGCCAGTTCTGTCTCTGATGGTCCTCCCAAAGCTGTCCCACGTGGAGCAGCCACACCAGCAGCATTGATGCCTTTTCTCTTTGCTTCCTGATATTTGCCCAGGATTTTCAAGTCTTAGTTCTCTTCCTGTAGTAATTTCCAATGAGATTAGGTGGCAAAGGGAGGAGGAAGGGAATCCTCCATCCTCCGCCCTTCCACAGTTGCCAATTCCCAAGGCAGTCATGCTTGGCCAGCCGACTCCAGCTTAGTTTTTTTGCTTTGGCACAAATGTTAACCACGTCTGTTTTGGAAGGACCCAGATCTGTTATTGCCAGTAGCTTCTCACAGATTTCTCACACGGATTGTGCTGCTCTTTTCAGACCCCAGTGGGACTAGTGTTCCTTCTTAAAAAACCCAAACCGACAAAAACCCTCCAAACCCCGCACTGTCCTTGGGGAAGAATGACAGCAGTGCTGCCCTACAGCTCCGAATATGTTACAGGGGCTTCCCACAGCTGCTTCTCCCACACCCGCCCTTCCTTCTCCACCATACAAACAGGGATGCTGGGGGAGCTGGGAGAAGGGAGGGGGGTTCTCCATTCCCCTCAGAAAAGCTTAGGCTGGAGGATTGCCAGAGCTGAGCAACAAGCTGGTTAGACCGTCAGGGAGCGCGGGAAGTGGAACAACAGAGGAGGGAGCAGTGGAAGCAGCAATGACAACGCATTGCTGTGATTTCTGCTTTCCTGGAAGGTGACCTGTCACGAGATCTGCCACCTGATGGGGCTGGGGACGTGCCGCTGGCTGCAGTGCATCATGCAGGGGGCCCTGAGCCTGGACGAGGCTCTGCTGCGGCCCCTGGAGCCGTGTCCCATCTGCCTGCGGAAGCTGCAGCACGTCGTGGGCTTCAAACTCATCGAGCGCTACCGGGTGAGAGACAGACCCCCAACTCTCCTGGAGAGAGGGGCAGGGCAGGGCAGCTCCCTCAAAACAGCTTAGACATGCTGGAGCAGCGTGGTGAAGGCGGGTGCTCCCAGGGTGAGGGGCTAAGGAAGCAGCTCACACCTGAGCATGGGGGTGTTGGTCACACCAAAGCACTTGGCACAAGCTCCAGGGCTTTTGGCTCTTCCCATGGGACAATGCCACAGTCCAACCATGTTTTCCTGCTCCCAAAAATGAGGTGGGGAGGGTAGGAAGATTCCAAGCCAGAGTGGCAGCGAGCATCAATTCCCACAGCTACGCCCTTTCCTTTCCTGTGCCACCCTGAATTTCTGCCTCTCTGGGGCTGCTGGGAACAGGGAGGAAATATTTGCTGCAGTTCCTCTGTTTAAAGATTTGAGAAAGGATCCCAGATTATTATCCCCTCATAAGTGTCCCTTGTCTCCCACCCATACAACTGCTAACACAACATTTAGATGAGCCAGGAATAGTGCTAAGACACCCTTAGCTCTTCTGAGGGTTTTCCACCTCTGCTCTGTTAAAAGCAGGATCTAAAAAGCAGGTTTCAGTAGCCAAGTGGCTGGTGGAATAGAAATAATGTCACCATTCTCACTCAGCACCCATCTTCTCCCTGGTTGTAATTCCTGTCTGACACACATCATGTTCAGAGAGGATTTTCCACGGCTGCCTATTTTAAAGTCTGTGGGTTGTATTTGTAACAAGATACGAGCAGAATGAAAAAGGGGATGCCTCTAGTTTCATTCAGCTTGCAATCAGACACACAGAAGCATGGCAAAGGATGTGGGAAAATACACATTTGTGTGGTTTTGCTACTTTTCTGCAGTGCTGTCAGAGCCTTCTCTGAATCTGTGGCTGTTTGTTCCCCACATCTGCCCAAGAGGAGTCTAAATTGCCCAGACTACCAGAGGAATAAACTCTTCTTCATTTAAACACCCAGCCCATCAGCATCCAGCTAGGGCTTTCTAGAAGAGAACTGCCACCTGAATTAAGCTTTTCTAGAAATACTTTTGCCTTTATACCTGCAGCAAATACTGTAATTGGCTCAGCATCCTCCAGCAACAGGGAACACAAACCTGAAGGAGGGATACACTTGCCAAGTGTCACATCTGCTTCTTTGACAAGACAAAGCTCAGGTAGATATAGTCCAAGCTGGTATAAGAGAGTTGTGATAATCTCTGTAAGAGGTTTTGCCATAATGCTGAGAGGAAACATAAATGGCAGAGATGAATTAAATAGTTAGGGAACCTGACAGAAGAGAGCAGAAAGTATTTGGAGACAGTATCAGGTAGCAAAGTTAACTTGCCAGGCATGTTAAGTGCAAGTCTGAAGTCACATTTCCTTTTGGAAAACTGTCATGGATCCCCACCTGCCACACAACAGCTCCAGACATCCCTAACAACTCCAGGAAATGCCAGACCCGAGCTGTGCCTTGGCAGCAGCAGGTAACACTGCTGGAAACTGAGACACTGCTGTGGGCAGAGCAGCACATGGGGCAGGAGCCCAGTCCTCAGGCAGCACAAAGAGCCTCTCCATTTATTTACCTGACTTGCACTCAGAAACATACTCCATTTTTTTCATCACAGCTGCTTATTCCAGCACGAGTCACCTTGAAAACAGAAAGCAAATTAATTCTCCTGGTGTTTCCCCACCCCAGCCAACACTTCCACCTGCTGCTTCTGCAGCATCCTGGGGTGTTCTGGATGGAGCACCTGGATGAGTTTGCAGTGGCCACATACACAGAGACAACAGGTCTTAGTGATATCCTTGAGGTGGGCATCCACTTCTAATGCTCTTGCCTGCAGGTAAGCAAAACCCACACAGAGGTTATCCCTTCCTAGTCAAACAGAATAGAGAAAGAGGCTGCAGCCCTGTAAACAAACCCAAAGTTCAAGTCAATAAACCACCCAAAGGATGACAGACTGAATTCTGGGGTCCTGGTAGTGACCTTGAGTCAGTCATCCCCTCCTTTTGCCTTGAATAATCCATATCTACTGTTTGAACATCTGATTTTTTTCTTCTTGGGAGTTGGGCTGAGTAGCAGTTATGATTCCTTCCCAGATTCTCTATTCCTGGGAATTTTAAGAGACAGTATAAAATCACAGGCTGGTTGCAGCTTTCCAGTAGCTTTGCTGTCCCCTGCCCTAGTCCAGCTCCCATTGCAGCTTCTGGCGCCGCCTTTGTTTCATAACCCCAGAGGGAGGGAAGGACCATTGGAGGTGGGATAAGGCAGGAGAAAAGTTGTCCCTTTACAATTTTTCTTGCCCCAGAGGGAGGGGGTAGGGTGGATTAACTAAGCTGAAAGAGTCCATTTTATTCTTGTACAAAATTCTTCCCCGAGGCTTCATGCACAGACTGAAATGAGAACTGGGGCCGATTTCTCCCACCCACTCAATTTGAGCTCTTTATCCTCTCTGCCACTTGCCTGAAGAGAGAGTAATAGAGGAGGGAAGGGGGAGGGAGCAGCAGGGCACTGCAGGAGAAGGGAGCTCTGCAGGGCTGGGAATCTCCTGCCTGCTCCTCAAGCACCGTGGTTCACCCTGAGCTGAGCACAGACAGAGCCAGCTCAGTGCCTGGCACATCAGGGGTGACATCCCAGGTGACATCCCCGCTGTCCCTGCTGTTCCTCAGAGCAATCAAGGGCTGTGCAAAGGTGGCAGCTGAGAGCTACGGAAAGTAAAGATGAAGAAATAGGCCACAGGAGTGTGAAAAAGCTGAAAAACACACAGAGAACCCCAGCAGTGTCAACAAGGCAGACAAGGAGATCACCTTTTATCCGGCGATGACTGGAGTACTGAGATTCATCCCCAAAGCATAAGGAATAACTGTGCCAGGAGCAATCTGGTTTATGCCTCATTGTAGCATTTAATATTTTAAAAGGAAATTGTCTCAGACATTTTCCTTTCATTAATTCTTTCCTGGAGCCCAGCCTTCCCACTTGTGCAATTCAGCTCAAGAGGGGAAGAGCTATTCTTAGGAATAAAATGCACATTACCACAGGCATTAACAACATGGTGAAACAAGATTCTTTACCACTATCTCAGGAGCTTTTATAATGAGACAGCTTCCTCTGGAGAGGCACTGGTTTGGCTCTCCTGGAGATCACATCCCCACAGCGGGGAGGGATTTGGTGCAGTTTTCTCCCACCATCTTCAGCAACAGGGCACATAAAGTCCACATCTGACTGAAGGCAGCTCTGCCACAGACACTGGCTCCAAGAAAAAGGGACAAGAGAATGCCCATGATAGGGTCACCCTGAGTTATCTGAGCGCATCCTCTGGCAGAGAGGACTGTGGCAGCTGAAGCTGGGCCACCCAAGATGAACAGGTTTACCTGGCAAACACTGGGGAAAGTGTAACTGGTTTCTCTCATTCTCTCCAATGAAACCCTTTTCCTTCTCATCACAGAAGCTCTATGCTTGGACACAGACTGTCTTGTCCACGTGGCCAAGGAAAGAATCAGCAGATCTGTCTGCCTCAGAGGACATCCTTCCCTTCAGCTCCGACTCCGGGATGTGCTGCGAGAACGACTCCGAGGCCGTGACGTCCCTGTCGGAGCCGCTGACACCGGACACGTGCAGCCAGGGCCTGTCCATCGGCCAGGAGCTGGAGCAGGACGAGCAGCCGTGCCCCCTGGCAGAGGCACAGAGCCAGCCCCAGCTTGCTGGGGCCCCCAAGTCCACGGACACCATCAAGGACTACGAGCTGTGGCTGGAGATGTGCATCGCTGCCCTAGAGAGGAACGTCTCTGAGGAGGAACTAGCTCAAGTAGATAAGACTGTGGATGCCCTGGCTAAGTGGGAAATGTTTACAGGACAGCTGCCCGCTATGAGGAAGGACCTGCCCTTTGCTAGGGACAGCACTGGGCTACGGAAAGTTCTTGGAGACAAATTTTCCTCCTTGCGGAGGAAACTGAGTTCCAGAAAACTGTCCAAAGGGGAATCATCCCCTCATCGTTGGCGGTGGGAGGACAACTAGGCTGGGTCTGCCTTGGGTTGGGCCAGCTTTGCTCACGTTACTGCCCTGCTTCCAACCTTCCTAACCCCATGTTGTTGCTGTCAGAGAGAAACAGCAACTCCCTGCAGGAATAAAAGGTGTTTTGATTTCTGAGATTGCTAACACAGTTTTGATGTGATCGGTTCTTCTCTGAGGGTTTTTCCTGTGCTGGTCTAGGTGACACTACCCAAACCCACATCAAGCCCTGTGTTAAGTGCTGGTATTTTCTTGCTGTGTTTCTTTTGGTGTGAAGTTGGCCAGCTCCACACTAAGCACTGAAGATGCTCACATAGCAGCTTGGGCCATGTGAACAAAGAGATGCAAGTGAAACCAGAGCAGCTCTCCCACACACAGAGCTCTCCTCTGCTTAGCCCTTCAGTCCCAGGCATGGATGATATTTCTCCCCACACCAAATGCTCATCTCTGCTCTGGCCCCATCAGCTGGAGGTTGTCCTGAGCACAGGAGCACAACCGAGGCTGATGGACTCTTGCTGTGAGTCAGGGGGAGATGGAGGATTGGCCCAGAGTCAGTGAGTAGAGCAGAAAGGTCACTGGCACTGGGATCAGCTGCCACAAAGAGCAGTGTCAGTGTGACGACTGTCCTTTGGCAGGTTCTCAAGGGGATCTCCAGAGCTGCCTCACTTCAAACAAAGCCGGGCTTGGAGCATGAGCTGGAACTACTCACATTCTCTGTAGACTGGCTCAGGAGAGGAAACCTTTGGAAACATTCACACGCTCATTGACTATTAACTTAAAAGGGGAAACTGCCACATGCACTCCTCTTTTTTCACCTTGAGAAGTTACCAGCCCGGCCTTTCCTCTTCTCTGCTCCACAAGCCACCCCCTGAGCAGGAAGGGGTGCTGTGCTGGCACCCGGAGCTGCTGAGCCTGCCCTGCATTGCCAGGGCATGCTGTTCTCTCGGGCTATTTATAGCTGGAGCTCGAGAGGCCGATGGGCTTTTTGCTTCGTAAATGCCGCACTCCAGGGGAAAGCTGACCCTCTCCAGGCCCAGTTCTCCCAGCACTGATAACACTCCCCACGGCTCACGGCTACGCTTCGCATTTCTCCTGTCTAAAAACACCACCAGGTAGGACGGGGTCCAGTGCAGCTGGGAGGGGGGAGAGGATGTTTCTGTCCTGGGAGTGACGACTTTGGCTTTCCCGAGCACTTGCCCCGTGCACTTGGAGGGTCTCCAACCACGCACGAACCCCGCAATGTGACTGCGGAGCGGGAAGGGAAGAGCAACACCGGGAGGCATTTGAGAAACGCTTGAGATTTACACGTGCAGGTGAGTAGAAGAAATGACCTTGTAATAAATACAGCTGGATTCCGGAAACACGAGCACTTCACATCCGCATGATTCACGCGGGGAGAGAAAGGGAGTTTGGCTCGGGGACTGATGACGGCAATTCCTGGAAGCCTTTTCCAGGCTGAGCCTGGCCGGGCGCAGGCGGGGCCGCTGCTGCCGCCCTCTCCTGGCAGCCACAAAGGTGATGGGCTTCTCATCCAACACGTTCTTCCCAGCAGCAGAACTTTTCCAAACAAGCCCTGCTTGAATTACAAACCCGTGTACTGCCCCCGCACTTGCTCAGTGGTTGCCTCAACAGATTTACTATTTTAAGCAAGAGATTGCTTTCTGTTCAGCCTTGCTTGCTCTTGATTCAGCGCTGAGTTATTAGGCTGAACTTTAGAAACTTTCCAGAAAGAGGCCATAAACTCAGCATGACAGTCCTGCCTCAGGGAAAGGGGCAGCTTTCTATCATAAAAGTCCAGAGACAAGGAGGACCGGGGTGGCACAGAAACAAATGAACCGCTGGCAGAAGTCAGAGGTGGGAAACTCCGTGTGACACTTGGCTTACAGACTGAGCTCAGTGCTGCTGTGAGAGCAGCAGCTTCTGCTGAAGAGTTGCTGCTGATCAACAACGGGTATTTTTGACACCATTGCTGACAGAATCACCACTTACCTGCTCAGCTTGTCCAGAAGTGGTCCAGGTGAGAAGTAAATGAGCTTTGCTACTCAGAGCTTCACTTGGGCAGCTCAGCAGGGCTCACAGGCAGGAGGCAACTTTGCAGAGAAAGGCAGAAAGTGGCTAAAAACACTTTAAGTCTTCAGGCAGCTGCAGGAGGGGGGTCCTGCAATACTACCCTGCAGGGTTTGGTCACGCAAAGACATTCCTGTGGAGGCAGCTACTGTTCACACCAGCAAAGGTTTCCAGAGGTGCTGCTGTAAATTACAGCACAGGGTCTGCAAGTAGTACTTTGCACCCGGACTCCAGAGCCTACACCAGGGTAAGGACTGGAGGCAACCTGGGTCTCAGAGGAATAAAATGTCTGGTCAAGGTTACACAGAAAATGAAGGTTGTAACTGGAACTAAAGCACAAAGGCACAATTCCTACTCTTCTCTGCATGTACCAGACCTGTAGGGGGGCAGAAGCAGCTGACAGAGGAATAAGTAGTAAAACTTTAAAGATAAGTTCCTAAATAAGATTTCCTGCATTTTAAGCAGCAGGTTTCTGGGGAGATACTTCTACTTAGAAAGCTGTGGGAACAGCAGCATAACTTGCAGTTAATTAGCTGCTGAGTAAGCTGTGGAACCAAAATACAGATGGGATAATTAGGAGTCACTTGGAAGGTCAAGCTGTGGATCAACCATCAGCAAGGGGTAGGGCATTCTATACACAAATGCACACCCAGAAGTCACTTTCAACTCGGCAGTCAGGATTGGAGTTGGTTACAAAAGGTCCAGGAATAGATTTGCACTGCATGGCAGGCAGTGGGCAGACCTGCGTGTTCCTGGTGCAGCACTTCAGCCACAGTCTGGTGAGCCCTCAGCAGAAGACAGGCAGGGAAAGGAACTGGGTACTCAGGTGGGAAGGGCCAGCAGCTCCCAAAGGGCACCAGGACGAGCAGCCTGCCCTGGAGCTCCCTGGGCAGGGGCTCAGGATGGCAGCCCTGCAAGGCAGCACTTGTGTTTCTCTGCCTCGTGACCTGCAGGTGCCTTGTCGTGAGAGGCAGATGATCTAGAAATGAGTTCTGCACGTGACTCACCTTCAGAAGAGCCCCCAGCACAATCAGGCACCTCCTTGCTGTTGGCTTCCATGCAACAATCCCCAAGGCAATGGCACAACATAGACTCATGTCAGGCTCCTCTGGCTCAGAATGTCTCCCAAACCACACCATCCTGTGGCTACCTAGAGCATCCTCCACCATCAAAGCAGCTCAGTCACACCCCTTCTGCCCCAAGCTCAAGGAGACTTGTTTTGAAGCAACTTCTAAAGTCTGTAATCCTGAGGAGAGCAGAAAACAGTCTTTTAATAGCTTTACGAGCTCGTAAAGACAAATATCTTCTCCCAAGAATAAACAGGCAGAACATTCCACTCCTCCTCTGAAAACAAGAACTTTCTGTAATTGAAGAGAGCAGGAATACAACACAACTGTCCAGGGGAAAAGAACCCCAACAAATCCCCCCAGACTCTTTGCTAGTTAGGGGTGAAATCACCTACAACAACTTGCAAAAGTGGGAGAGGAGAAACCAGCATCTTCCATAAACATATCCAGCACATTGTGATTTAACATTGGCTGTGATCACCTCCCATCCCTAAAACCAGTACTTTTCACTGAAATCTGTTTCTGCTGTGCAGAGCTGAGGCTTTAAAGGAAAGCTACTTTGTAAAAATCCCCGAACACTTTTCCTCCCTCAACAAGATGCAGCTTCCCAAGATGCCACTCAGTCTTGGGAAAAGTGGCAAGAATTTGATACCAGTAACTGAGTAAACTTCCTCCCAGGTCTGTACAGGATAATGAGATACCAGGCTGGAGCAAAACCCACAAGGATTTAATTTCTCTCCTCAAAGAGTTCTAACAAACACTTAAATATTACTATAACCACCCCAAACCTTCCACCTCGTACACTGGAGCAAAAATACAAGCTACACTTTGCATTTTAGAGAAGCCTCTCCCTGGGGAAACAGACATGTTTTCCCTTTTGAGTATTGGATTATGGAAATTAGACAAGAGATGCTCCAGTAACCAGGAAAGAGACTTCCAAGTTAATATATGGAATTTAGGCTCTCCCTGGGGTACAAGCATTCACTGGCACTGAGCAAACCCACCTGCAGAACCAACTGCTTCAGCCTCTGCTCTTATGGAGCAACATCTGTGCAGCTGAGTTATGAAAGGGACATCTCACAAGAACATTTTGGCTCTGAAAAGGGCCAATTTGCTTTCACAGAGCTGACCAAAGGGATCACGTGGAGCTGCTGCTGTTGCTGCGAGCTTTGCAGATTGCCAAGTACATGACCACACCTGGAAACCTCCTGTTAGTGCATCCCGAATTTGCAATTCCTCTGCCCTCACTTTCAGAGATGCTGAACACTGACAGTGTTAGCTGGAAGTGCTCATCAATTCCCAAGACAAGGAGATAATCATTCCCAAACTACATTTCCAGTGATCAGCAAAAAGGACAAACACCACTCCATGAAGTGTGCCAAATTATGCCCCTGCCAGTGGAATTGATCTGGCATTCACAGTTCATACAAGAAACAATTAAGACTTGCCACAAAAATCTGACCTTTTGAAGTACAAGTGAGGAAAGGTTATCAGCATTCCTAAGAACTGGAGCTGGAGTTCTGGCAGCATTAGCTGGCACAGGATGGCACTGCCATGACAGGGATGCTGGTGACTCCCCAAAGGTCGATGGTTCTGCAGTGCTGTACAAGGGACCAGGGCACACGAACAAGTCTGAGAGAGGGGACTGGCATTGGGAAAGCAGCACGCCCAGCTCCCATGGCTATTTATTACCAGATGCTGCACAGCAGGGAGGAATCTCTAACAGGTGCTGCCAACTCCACAGGCTTAATTATCTTCTCTTGCTGAGCTTAAACTCCATAAGCAAACTCCAGCTGTGTCTCCCCTCCCACTTCCCATCAGTGCTAATGCCCCAGTCAGCTCCTGGAACACTGCAGAGAATGAGTTGCAAGTTTTCTATGGGTTAATGTCTCACCAGCCTTGGCTCCAGGACACAGGAAGAATGACTCAGCCCAGAAGTGGAGAGGTGGGAGATAGCTAGAGATGACCTTGAGATTTCATTGCATGACAGCTGTAGTTCCATGCAGTCCATGCTGTAATTTATTCAAAAAGCATCTCTCTTGCAGAAAAGTTTTGAGGAAAGCAAAAAATGTCACTTCAGACTCTGATGAAAAGATAAAACCCATCAAGAACAGTATAACAAGTCAAGTTTTAATAGATTTATAAAATTCATATATACAAAACAGTAAACTAAGTCACCAAAGCTATAAAATACACTTTTTACACATCACAATATAATTTTATCTAGTACACAGTTTTCATAAGTTGAAACTATTACAGCAAGTAGCTGCTTCTATCACGGATGCTGTTTTGGTGCTAGAAAGACACTTATGTGAGCAGTCTGGAACTGTGCTTTTACTTTATGCATTTTCACCTTCTTTTAGTTTGTCACTGTTTTTAAAGTACTTTCTTGTGAATTGCTAAGAAAATTAAGGCTAAACGCAGGCCTTTCTTGCCCAATGCAGTGAATTGGTTTAAAAACTGGTTTAAAAAAAGACTGATATTGCATAGTATGTGTGTTAATGCATAGGCACCAGAGAGCAAGTACATTGCAGAATAAAAGATAACAATACTTGGCTTCCTAAGCTACATGGTCGTGTCACGAGATAACCTGGTGTTTTGGCAATTTGCTTTTGTACATATTGATTCCATAAACAAGACAACTCATCACAGAGCAAGAAACACTGGCCATGCTCAGCAGTCTCCAGAAATACTTTTTAATGTGTATCAACAACTCAAGCTCATTTCACATTCCAGATTCGTTATCCTACAGAGAGTTAATGGCTTCAATGCAAATGGGAGTTTGAACACACATTTCCAAACCTTAGTCCACCAACCACCTTTCCAAGTCTCGTGAGCTCCCAACAGATCATTTCTTTTCCACATCCCCCTTCTCCCTTCTGTCTCCTCTCAGCCTTTGTGCCCAACCACCTGCACATGAGCTCAGCACAAGATATTGATGGGAAGTATCAGCAGAGAATCCTGCTAGTCCAAATCTGTCACTTCCCTCAAAAGATGCTCTCTCAGCTCCTACTTCTTAAACAATTTTGCTCTCCATCAGATGTGCTTTTTATAGAAATAATGGAAACAGCCTCTTACCCAGGTCTCTTACCTTCTCATGCTCTGGTATCTTGAAGAAGGTTTAAGTAGCTGTCAGGAAGGAGTAAGATGCACTGTCTGGCCAAAGATCTGCATAGTGTATTTTAGTCAAAACTGAGTTTCAGCACCCAGTTATGAACAGATGAAGAGAGATTTACAATGGCAGGGCCAGCCTTGCCAGCCTGCTGCTCTTAATTTCCAGCCAATAGCTCTCTGGAGTCACTCAGAGCTTTGGGGTCAGTGCAGATGGCATTTCACTTCAATACAGTCAGTCTTAAGCACCATCAGCTTTTGGGATCTGTTTAGCTCCCATCTCCTGCTCCCTTCCAACATACTTTGGCTTTTTTTAACAGAATGCCCACCTTGGAAGTCAGTGCTGCTCTTTTTTTTCCCCCTCTGAATATTTTCACATCAGACAGAAGATATGACCTTCAGACATATGCCAAGAGCTGGGCTGTGATACAGTTCATCAAGCCAGGCACAGAACCACTAGCACTGACAATCTAATACCTCCACACTCCCCACCCCATAAGAAAACAAGCATAGACACACAGACAAACTTCAACACCGCTTTCCAAATGCCATTAGAAAGATAAAAACATCAAGAATTAAGCTGAACTGCCCAACCATCAAGATGAGCAAAGGGACAGCATCACCTGGTTAGCAGAGCAGCAGTTTCAGCCTCAAATGTCCTGGCTTTACTCATTTCCATCTATGTAAAAGAGATTAGTGTTAAAACAAAGAAGTGCCCACTTCACAGCACAAAGCAGAGATCACTCCAGCTAATTACAAAACAGGTATTATTAAAAAGCACTAGGTTTTGCATTGTCTTACCAATTACTCCTCACTAGGCTACAACTGTGTGGAGTCAGTATTAACTCAGGACAAGCCTGGCCCAGATCATGCCAGTCTTCCTGATCCGTAATGGATGCTCCCTAAAAAACTGCTAAAAACTCATTTACAAAGTAGGCACAGATGTTTTATAGTTGCTACTGAAACACCCCACCCACCACTTTGTGTTACAGAATTAGAGTATGAGGTAAAGAGTTGGCAGTGCTATATTAAACCCCTGACTACACCATGTGATTTTACACTAGAAAAAGGATATAGAAAAGAGGCTACAACTAAACTTACAGTTCTTGTCATGAGAGATCAGGTTTGGCTGACATGACAAACTGCACTGTGTGGAGGTGTTGTTGCATATCCTGTTTGTCTCTCAAGCTGGTGTGCATCAAATCATCCATCAATCCAGTAGATACTCCTGAAAATTTGATGACACAAGCCAAGCCAAGTCAGATGTCAAAACCCTCTACTTGAAAATCAGAGGGGCCTTTTACAGAAATCCTGCAGGTCCACACAGCAGAACAATTTTTTTTCCAGAAGTGAAGAGGTATATGCACAGGAAAGACTCCAAAACATAAGTTAATGTAAGTTAAAACATAGTTAATACAAAGACAGCCATCTAAAGGCAGCAGAGGACTTGTTTTCTAAAATGCTGTTCTGTGGAAGGCAGCTCTCTGTCCCTAAAGAATGCTGCTGCTTTCATGTCTAGTCTTTTAATTTCTTCAATTCCTCAGCTCTGTGCAGATCAGAGTAACCAGGATGGGTGAATTCCTGGGGGGGATGGGGCCATGTGGATGGGGCCCAAGACATAGATAGGATGGGACACACTTGTCAAAGGCACTGTTTTTCAGACCATATTTTAGCTCCCCTAGTGGAATTACATTTTTGTGTAATGTACACAGTGCCATGTACAAATGAGCACTTCCTACTGCATTTCCCCACAGCTTCTTTGCCATTAGTTTCTCCACTCTGTCTGCTCAGCTGAGGTTCAGGCTTCAGCTGCCTCAGAAAGCCTGAAAATGGCCATCTTCAGGAACTTCTTCATGCTTGTAATATGCCTCTTTCTAGGATTTACACAGCAGTAATTGAAAAAAGTTAAATATATTACCAAGTTAATAAGTCAAATAATCTATGCTGCTGTATTAAATAAGATCAGTTCTTTGTATCAAACTGAAAGCATCTTTTGAGTTGTAAAATTGAGTGGCCAGTAACTTCAATTCCGTAACCAGTATTAATTAATTTTCAACATTAAGAACTACTTAACTCCTTGGAAGTGACAAGTACCTATCAGATATGTCACTTCCAGAAAACCATTCTTCCTTTTTAATTCCAATTCCCCGTGTCACCTTGCAATGCATCCCAGAATTGTTCAGAGAATGACAGCACTGCAACGTGAAGGAATGCTACTGACTGACACATCTATTAGCTTAAAGCCTGTTTTGAGGACAAATATCAAGTAGTGCTTGATAAATGGCTCCCATTTAGTTGGGTTTTCTACTTAAACTGCAAGATTACGTTAGTCTCTCCCACAGGCACATGCTGGAAGCACTTCCTCTCTTTGTCCTTAGGAGAGACACCCCGTTTGCAACACTCCATCACTGACCACTGGTCACTGACGCCGGGTGGCAGAGGAGGGACAGCAAAAAGCTGCTTCTTTCTTTAAAAAACAAACAAAAAAAAGAGTAGTTGTTCAAGGTCTCCATTTGATTATCATCCTGCCTGTGACCCATTTCCTGACCAGCCAAATGAACAATAAGCCTATAAAGCTAACAAAAAAAGATGTTCTCTCCAGCTGTGTTTACCTGCAAAGTTCTCCAGGATGTCACTTAAAATAAAGTTTTCTATTTGTTTCTGGTGAAAGGACCAAGCAACCAACCAAGCCTGTCCTGAGATGTTTGAAGAACTTAACCTACCTAAGCTCTGCTTTAGTAATTAACTGATTTACCATAACATGATTTTCTGGCTTTATTATACTACAACTTACCTTGGAAAAAACCCCAAACACAAAACCCCTCAGTTGTGGCAAGAAGTGGAGGGTATTTTGCAGGGAAAGCTGACACTTAAACCTCTCCCCACGCCCTTTTTTACTCACGGACCAGCAACTTTGCAAACTTGAGAAGTGCTTGACTTTTGCAAGAAGAGTTTCCTGATCTTGGGTTCCTGCTGTGATCCATCACTATCCAAATTTGACAGAGCACTGAGCCCACAGAGCCAAACTGCTGATTTTCATCCTCAGATCACAGCACCTCATTTAGGCCCATTTCATCAATACAAAGGAGAAAGGCAGTAACGGGCCTGAGGTGAGCAAACTGGCTCCCTAAAACCGACTTGGTGTGCAAAACTGCCGTATCATAAAAAACATAAAAAATAGCTTGAGAGCTCAATACGAGATATCTCGTGGTGTTTCTTTTCCAGAATGCAGATTTTAAGTTACTTAAAATAAAAGTTGCATTACTAGCTCTGTTGAGAGTTTTAAATCCGTAAGGTGACTAAGGATACAAAACCATGGATGAGTATCAAGAGAGAAACAGGACAGGAAATTCCATGCTGTGCCTCCAGGTAAAACTACAGTAGATTCAGACAAAAAAACTGAGGTAATTCTTGAGAAAAAATACAGTTGAAAGGGAATGTTTAACTTATTTGAGAAAACAAAGTATAATATTAACCCATCTGGAAAACTTAGAGAAAGAATAAAGCTCACAGCAAACTAAGAACTGAAGTCAAGTCAACCTAGAAGTCAGGTCAGCCCACAACTGCCTCCTCTTTCCCAGTGTTGCGTGTGAAAACCACCACCAAGAACTCAGAAAACAGCTGAAAGCTTTGAAAGCGGCCTTAGCCTTCAGCCAAACAAATGGGCTTAGAAAAACCAACCTTATGTGATGAGTAAACTCGTTTGCATCACACCATGTTGAAACATTTACCTTTTCAAATGTAATAATCTTAAGATTTTCCTCCCATCTGAATATTAGAGTCACAACATTTTTCTCCTTCAAGGTTAGAAATGAATAAATATTTAAAAGACGAGTTGGTCCTGACAAAATAAGACTTGTTACAAGGAAACCAATTCCTGTTTAACTTTGCTCAAATTTAAGTTACGTTTTCCCATCTGCAACTTTTCAGTCACTTCTTACCTCGATGGTGTGCCCATTACAAGCACTGACACAGCCCAGCTTTTCCACTCTGGAGCCTGCACAAAGAAAGCCAAGAGGCTGCTACATCAGGCAACTACATAAAAATACTGATATGAACATCTGCAAGCTTCAGAGAGGAAGAAGGATTCCAGATTTTATCCAAATTAACATGAAAGGACAACGGAATGGGACTTTGACCACATTTCCCATGGGATTACCAGCTGAAGTAAAACACTGCTTGTTTTGACATGCCATTACAGGCTCAAAGGGGATAAGAACTCCAGGGAATCCGCTGACTTTTTATGGGTACAAACAGCCCTTCAGGTTTTATTCTTGGAAAAAAAACTATGACAAAAATTGCACAGTAAACTCTGAGAGTTACCTACAATACCTTCGGTTTGTCCATGTACTCCGCCGCAGAAAAGATTCAATGTGTGTACACAGAAAAGGCACCTGACAGAGACTGAGAGCACAAGGAAATTCAGAGTTCATATCAACATTATTCACAGCCTCTTACCATTTCACACACAAACCACTGCCTAAAACTGGCAACTCCAAACTCAGCTGTGCTCAGAGTTACATGTGCATTACTATAGGCTAAAGATCCCGTTAAGACACAGATTAAAGGCTAATTTTACAGCAAGGTCTGCTGTCCAAATACATCAGTGCAGCTGGAAAAGCTGGGATCTCTAGGGTGTTCAGTCTTCCTATAAGGTCAGCTGTTGGGACTAATCAAGCAGCTGCTGTGCTACCAAAACCTTTGCTTAAGAGTTTAATCAGCTTTCAAACTTCTGAGTGTAGACGAGGCCCTGTCACTTGAGATACTGAACCTTCCCAAGCACTGTCCTCTGGGAGAACAGTGCTGGCTTTCCATGGAGTACATCTCACTCGAGCACCCACTGTGCAGACACGTGGTCGGGTGCTCCAGCACAGGCTGCTGCACCAAGGAAATCAGTTTTCCCCGATGTAACAACCTTCACACGTAGTGCAAAATAAACCCTTCTCCGTATCAGCGAGGTCTTAACTTCCCATCCCATTTACTCCTACACAAGATTCCTTACACAGCCTTAGACTTCTGCCTCAGGAGACTCAGGCAAAACCTTCAGACGAGAGCTGTGCATCCACCTTGGTAAGTGGATTCTAGACCCCTGGCAAAGCTGAACACACACACAAGATCTAGTTATATTCCTAAGGGTTAAGAACAGAGCTTCCATTAACATTCTCCAATACAGCTGCCAATCTCATTATATTTAGATTAGTTTGACTGATTCAGCACCTCCAAACTACAAAAAAAAAGGCAGTTTGTATGACTAGTGTCTCTGAAAAATGAGCGTATTCATTTAAAACAATGTGTCTTCCATACACGGTTTGTCAGAGATTTCTTTTTTTTCTAAGAAGGCAGAAGGTGGTTGTGTTGCTCAGCGCTCCAAACTTGGTACAGAACCCCCCACAGCCAGGTTTCAGTAGTGTTTCTAGTCCAAATGATTCAGTAGCTAACTCAACGTGTGACTCCTTCGGCCTATAGCTCCTGTTTGGACTGGCTAGTTTACAGCATTCCTGAGCCAAGTAATTCGCACGGGTCCTACACCACATGCAAGGGCCATAAAGAAAGGATAAAGACTTTGACCTAATCCTCCAGCAAAACTGTAACAGAACACTGGCTGCTCTCCTTCACTGCAACATGATGTCCTTCAGGTTCTCCTGCAGGATCGTGTCCTTCACGGCGTGGAACACGAAGCGGATGTTTTCCGTGTCTATGGCCGTGGTGAAGTGGTGGAAGAGCGGCTTGGAGCGGTTCCTCCTCTTCCTGTCGAAGCACTGCACCAGGTAACGCTGCACATCCTCCAGCCTGTGAGGGTCGCCTTTGAAGTCCGAGAAATACTTCTTAATGCTGACAGTCTTTACCTTCTCCACAAGAAGATCCATCTTGTTGAGGAATAGGATAATAGAAACGTTAAAGAAAAGCTTGTTATTGACTATTGTCTCAAAGATATTCATGGACTCCACGAGTCTGTTTGTGCGCCGGTCTTCCATGAGAACCTGATCGTATTCGCTGGAGGAGACCATGAACAAAATTGAAGTTATTCCATCAAAGCACTGGAACCACTTCTGACGCTGAGATCTCTGTCCACCTACATCCACCATCTTGAAAGGAATTTTCTTAATGATGAAATCGTGCTCTACGATCCCCTTCGTGGCTTTTCTAGCCAGCAAAATATCCTGTTTGCTGGGGAAGTAATTCTGTAAAAGAAAGGAGAGAAGTGTCAAAAAAAAGGCCTTAAAAATGTTGTCCAATGCCAGAACGTTGAAGTGATGGGTAAATCTGCCACGCTTTTTAAATTATCAGGTGAACAATGAATACTCAACTCTAAAATACTGAACGGTTGACCACTTAGCTCAACACTGGTAAATAGCTAAAGCAGATCTTGAGACATATTAGAATAAAAATACAGGACTAATCCACTTGTTCACATTCTTATCCTTCAAGCCTCTCATTTTCAGGCTGGAGTCTATTTTTTCATTATGAAATTCTTAGCTACAGTGTTATTTGTTATTTCCGCTTCGACAGTGTTCCATAAAGCAGATGACCAAGTCATCACTGAAAGGATTTACTTTTTTTAAATCTAGTTTTTCACAGTTTATTAGTCTAACAAAGACCATCTTGAAAGCTTTAGTGGAAATGCTCCTTCCAGGTTCACTCTCCCACGACCAGTGAGTACAGCAACATATTCTACCCACAAGCTGTGGCCCAGCCTACCACTGCAGAGAGATTTGGTCTTCAGCAGCTTATCACTGCTACTATTTAAGAAAATCATCTCCCTTCTCTCCCTTCCGAGTCCCCTGCACATATTTCCACTATGGATTTTGAATCCTACAAGTGCCAGTAATGCTTTTTATTTCACTAAGGTTCCATTCTGCTACCTTAAGTAGCAGCAGCCATCAGAGCATCATGAAAAGCGAATGACACCCAGAGACTGCACAGAGGGGCTGATAAAAGAAAATGTTTGCATAAAGACAACTTCCATAATTTGTTATCTGTCCAAAAAGATTAAGCAAATACTAAGTCTCAGTTTCGTAAGGCTGGAGTTCACTATTTTTAGAGAAAGAACACTGAAATTATTGAACGCATTATTATTTAAAGAAAACCAACAAAAAACCTCCCAAAAAGCATTAATCAGTGCACACCCAGGCCCCCCCACTGCCTCTCTGAGCCCTCTGGGTCCCAAAGGGAAGGTGTGACTTACCAGCTGACCGATGCGATCCAGGTTATCCAGGAAGTATTTCACCGACTCACCCTGTGGAGAAGCAAAGAGACGGGGACTAAGCTTGTTTCTAGGACAGCCAATGCCATTGAACTAAGGCCTTTTCACTTTCCAGCACGCACTGAGGGCTGACAGAGCAGTATCCCAAGTGGAAGCTCGGACACCATCCTGATACACTCAGGGGCTGGAGCAACAGAAGTACTACAGAACCTAATTCACAAACTGCTGATCACCAAGCGGAACTGCTATAACATACTATTAATGTGTAGGAAAGGCAGTATTTCTTCTAAATGCAGGTCTCTGTTAGGTCTAGAAAAATCAAAGTTGAATAGAGGTTGGAATAAATGCTCAAATCTATCCAGTACATCTTTACAATGAAAAGGAAGTGTTATTAAAGTCAGGTCTTTGACTTAAAGAATTAGGTTTTATTCCCCCTTGTAGGATGAATGCAGTTAACTGACACTGAGTGGGAGTAAAACGAAACACATTTGTTAGAAACCAATGTATTTTGTTTAATATTCACAGCAGTGAACAAAGACATCTCCTAAACTGGGTGGCGTATCTTTAGGAAAGTGAAAGATTCAAGTCACCCACAATTTGTGACGATTTAAGCTAGACTTGCTTGTCACAAACCAATGAAAAAAAGGAACATTCTCAAGGAGTTGATGTTCTACAGATAGCTTCCCTTCTAGGCTCAAGAGTTTTAACAATGGCTTTGCTCATCTTGCACAAAGTCCTTTAGCAGTTATATTGAGAAGAAATAAGCAACATTTACAGGGAAAATCTATTCTTGTGTGAAAATTTACACTTGTCTAAGAGGTTTGTGCAGACTACTCTGAAGTGAAACTCTCCTTCAAACATTTCCCCTGCATTTCTTCAGATGATCTGTTCAGTAAGAAAGTGTTCTTAATTGTTCAGGACATGTGTCTTGCAGTTGCAGCCATGTCATGAGAAGGGTAAAATGGAAAAGCCTGCTGCCTTTTAATAATTATAGGCAGCAAAACACATTCTTTACCACAGCTGTGTCAGGACTGACCAAGATTGACCGTAGGTGCCCTCACCAAGTCACTAATTCAGAACGGAACTTTTTCCACGTACCACCTCAGACTCCAAGAGCAACATAAATCCTTACACCACACCTTCTCCTCCTTGAGACAGCACAACACAATTATTCCCCTGCAGTACAACTGTGAACAGATGCCAAGACAACAGGTCATTGTGAGGAATCAGACTGGAGATCAGAGGATTCAGGGTATTGTACAAATACAAACTCCCAGCATAAGGCACAGACAAAAAGGAGCTGGAGCTTATTACTTCCTACCATTTAATACTGGAAGTGTCTTTTCATAAAGGAGAGAGAACACACTATTTACAAAAGACTACCAGGTATCAACAAAAGATTTACAGTGGACTGCTAGCAGAACAAATTATCTTTTTTATTTCCGGGGGGGGGGGNNAAGGGGAGAAGTTTCCAAAGAACAATTGCTCTAAGAGCTTCCTTACAATCATGAATTTTCATAAGGTGAAAGTAATTTCCTGTATTTTTTGGCACTCTGTGGATCAGAAGAGATATCACAGACCGCATGAATAAGAGAAAAGGGCTTCCTGTACAGCATTAGTCATGTTTAGGAGACGGGAGAGCCCAAAAAGAAAAGATCACTGAAGCTACAAAAAACCCCTTCTCTCTCTGTTGTGCTGTGTCCCACACAATGCCTTTAGATGTGCAAAAATACTGCAGAGGGGCCATCTCTGATACCGCTTCTTCCTATTTTCTAGTAGGAACTCAGTTGCTTTAAGAGCCCTTGCTGTCCATCCACCCTCCCACGCGGAGCAGGAAACAGCTGGATGCCTTAAACTGCTGGGACACACAGGCAGGATCACCTGATTTACAGCTTCTGCCTCCCCTACTTCCCAGCCCACACATCCATCACTTGGACATTCTGCACATTTATAAGAAGGTAAGAAAATAAACTGATTAATGAAAAAAAATACACGTTCATTTTTGCTGTGCTTCAGAGAAACCAGACTTCTCTAGTTTTTCATACAGCTCTTCCTAACGCTACAATTAAGCCAAGCAATTCACTCTGGGAAATTTTAAGCAGTAATTGCAAAACACTTGGAGAGCTGGGTAACCAAGTCAGGTTGGAACAGGTGCGCGCACCATGTGCACGGTCTGACAGCTCTGAAGGTGTCTGAATATTCTCTTCTAGCACAGAATTCAAAGACATCCAGTACTTAAGTAAAAATATCTGTTTCCAGTCAAAACAACAAACCCCCAACAAGCTTCAGAGGGTTTGAAGTTAAAAAAAGCTCAAAACATTAAAGCACACAAACATGAAGGGAGGAAAAACACCCTCCAAAAAGATCCCAAAACAGTAACAACCCCAAGCCCACTGCACACACTGAAAACCTACTTTAATGATTCCCCGATTAAGTCCTGTGTCATGGCCTGTGGAAGCGTGGATTCAGTTCCTGTTCCAGAGGCTTCTCCGATAACCCTGTCCTACATCTTAGTCAGATCCACAGAAAACCTGTACAAATGTGTGTACATAAATATATACGTATGTATATAAAAATACACACCTACAAAGAGCTTATCAATCAAGTAGATTTTCCATTCCAGGCAAATTATTATCAAAATAAAGTATCAGCTGCCCTTCTAGTGTTGAACCATTTTTTTCTCTTGAAGACACTGATCAGAAAGAAGCCGGTTTGGCTTTTTTGGTGCAAATTCTTAGTGTTTCTCCAATATCTGTCTGGTCATTCAGCTGCATTCAAAGCTGGCTTAGCACTTCAAATCCTCTCCTTCTCCAGCTCTTAGCTGGTTATTTCTGGTTCACCAGCATGACTTTCAATAAAAGTGGCAATAAATACTTGCAATTGATTCATCAGATACTAAAAATACCTTTATGCAGATTGGCGACTTCAATGTCAGTATTTTAATGGTTCTAGTGAAAAAAAAAAGATTTTTAAACATTGCAATCTATTTTAAGCTGTGCTTGCAAGGAGCAAAATAGAAATGAAAGCCAAAGTTATTTATACTATATGTATATTTATATATTATATGTGTATTTATACTGCATGTAAATACCTAAATATAATCACATTGTGGTGTGTTCACTTTAAAAAAAACAAACATAAAAGGTCCAGGTCAGATCTTTTACAGGCTGGTGTTGCGAGAAAAACTGTGGCAGCTCAAGAAACTTCCTTGGATCAATGACATTCATAGAAGGTTGTTGAGCTTTTCAGAAATTAATGAAAGACTCAAGTCTTCTTGTATTTCCCTGTTAGTACACTATTTCCTTTAAAAATATTTTAACAATCATAAATAATGCTCTTAAAATGTGAAAGACTATTAATTTCAACTGTCACAGTACTTAGATAGGAAGGCCCATTCTGTCCCGGTCCCAGCAGTGTCTGCCATGTGTGCACTGACATTTCTTATTTATTTTAACTAATAGCCCATTAGTGTTTTCACATTTGAAAGTTTTATCAACGAAGCCTGAGATGCTCACCATCTATGTGGCTGTTGACACAACCCTGCTAGCTGGTTTGGGGTGGTTTTTTTTATCCTCCTTGATAAATCGGGATGTCCAAGTGTTGTCCTGCACAGGACAGTGGTGGGGAAGGGAAGAGTGACTCAAGTTATGAATTTTACGTAATTCAGACAGTCCTTTCGAGTGCACCAGAGCACGGCACAGACCATTAGCTCTCAACTTCTTGCTCCCCACACAGGAATTACCACAAAGGCCTGGATGACTCATTGCCTCAGTGCTAATCTCTTCTCCCTCTGCAGTACAGATCCTCTGAGTAAGGCTTTTGCCAACTGGGACCCAGAGAAGGAATAAGAGATGCTGTTCCCATTGTTCAGTAGGATGAGTCACTGCACATCTGGGAACTGGGGGAATCAAGAAACACAAACAGAAGGACTAAAATGAGCCCACAAGTTCCACAATGCAGCATCACTATTGGATTTTTTTTTTAATTATTATCTTTTTAAATTGTCCTATCTGCAGTATAAAGTTTGGTAAAGCCAGAGAAAATAGTACAATTTGTTTAAAAACTGACTGGTTGAGGAGAAAGGGAGGAAAGTTAAAATGTAAACATACACTCCTGCTTCCTGAAACAGTCCTCTAAAACTCTTTTTATATGCTAGATTATTTTGACCAAGGCATTCTCGAGGGCCAAAAGCCATGAAATTAAGGAATTTTTAATCTATATATTTTTTTCTATGTGAATGCCATCTTAACATTACCTCCAAGAAAGTCACCATGAAAATAACTAATTGAATTCAACATTCCCGTCCCTTCAGGCTACGTTTGGAGCACATAGGAAATCTCCACACCGAAATATTATAACTAATCTGGCATCACTTCCTTTGCCATTGATAGCCTCATTTTGGGCAGAGTTCCCAAGCAGTATTCATTTCATGAAAATAAATGCACAACAGATCGTAGGCAGATTACTTTAAGATACCCACAGAAACCCAGTAATAAGACATGTTCTGCAAGGCCAGAATTTATCAACTTCTCACTTTAACCCCCAGCCAGTTATTCAACGTGACTGTTGGTCAGATCATAAAGGACAGTGAAACATCCCACTGTCCAGTTCCCTAAAATACTGGCTCATGAAAACCTTTTCCTTCTGAAAAGCAGTTCCTCTAAATTCTGCTCTGAACTAAAAGACTTGAAAGGGGACCCTGTGTTCCAAATTGGCTTTTTTCCTTTCCTTGTCCCAAGGCCTTTTTGACATAATATTAATTTAGCCCTTCCTGATCATTCTGTCTCTGGCTGCTAAATTTAGAGTGCACAATTTAAGGTAGACCTGCCAGTCTTAGCTTGTTTCAGATGATGAATTAAACGACACAGGAAGGAAACGTTATACTTCAAGGAAGAACAAAATACAAATCTAACAGGATTCCCATAATACAGATCCAACAGGATTCCCATAAATCCAGGAAAACAGATCCTTTCAGTAACTGCTACAAGCTGCAGCTGAATCTGAAAGGTGAAAGAACAATGATCTTTCACTGCTGGTAACCCACCCTCTGCTCAGCAGTTGTAAAACGTTCAGCAGCAGGGCTGAGAACCACACGAAATCCAGGAGATCCCAGAAGGGTGTTTGGGAATCTCCCAGCTTTTAAGATCTGAGATCTCAGAGACACAAATGGGATGGACTTAAAGCACTAATGTGTAATTTCATCCAAAACGGGCCTTTATATAAGGTACCATTCCATCAGGGCTGCCAGAGACTCATACAGAATGCAAAGTGCAACAAAAATCTTTGTTTTGTAAACACCAAGATCGCATTTTTCCCAGGTTTCCTGGGATGTCAATCACCTGTTGACTGTAAGAAGTTTGAATGTCACTATTTCAGTGTTTTAGGAAAGCAAGAGGGAGGCCCAATAAAAGAGCACAGTTACAAGCCCAAGCAGGATAAAATAACCAGGAGACAAGCATTTGAAAATGTTGGAGATATCACATCAGCCAAGTTTTTGGGAATTGAAATTAGAACCTAAAACCTCATCAGCAAAAAGAGACACAGGAAGCACTTTCCTCAGTGAGCCCTACCGGACACAAGCAGGTTTAACATCCTGCCACCAGAACACACACATCCTTTGGAAGTGAGCACAGGGACACAGCTCCAGGTTCCACACCTTGGTTCTAGCCAAGGGCTAAAATTCTCATGAGAGACAACAAACAAGCCCCCTCCCAAACCAGCAGGCTCCTTCAAGAGATCACTTCTCAATCTGCACTTCTTTTCAGCCTCACTGGTAGCAGGGCATGGATTTACTACAGCCAGAAGCTGTTCTCTTCTCTTCTCTTCTCTGTGACAGCTGATGAATTAAGTATTATTTTCCAAGGAGGTGAGCAAGTCTGTGCTTGTTAAGAATTCCCTCCGAGGATGCTGAAGTAACCTAAATTGCCCCAAAAAAGCTGATGCCCATTACACCGCAATTCTGTTCTACATCCTGTCTGGGCACCGAAATTTATTGACACAAGACAAACATTAATTTTTCATTCCATCACCAGCTCCAAGGCACAGACCAGCCACTTCTCCATATTTAAGCCATACAGAATTCCACCTATCAAATCTCTCCAGTGTTATTTAACTTCCTCCTTAACAACAGACTGAGCTCCTGGCTCCCATCCAGCAACTCCAGTGCTTATCCAAGTTGCTGCTATCTGTACCCTACCAACATACCAGCTACAAAAAAGTACCATATGGTTCCAAACTTCTAAAAATTATCTCTTCTTTCTACTGCCTAGTTGTGCAGTGTAGGTATGAGATGTTAAAGTCTGAGAACAGGTTAAAAATTCATTATTTGTCAGCTCAGTAAAAATGCACAATGAAAAAATTTGTTTATACATGAAAGAATGAGTTCTATAAAGTCATTTGATATGACACATGGCCAATCTGTATGCTTTACAGCATATGGAGAATAAGAGGTGATAAATACTGAATTTTCCAAAAAAAGTTTAGGCTAATCTGAGCTTCCAAATCAGTGATAACATTTGTGGATCCCTGTGACTGAAATTTTAGCCACAGCTAAGGAACACTCCTAACAGGAACAGAGCTCTTGTGCTGAAGGGCAATTCTTAACATGCATTAGCTTTTTCCAGCAGTCAAATACAGCAATTCTTTCTCAAAGTGCTGCAAGGGAAAAGTGAAGTTACATTTTTTCTTGAAATTCTACATCTTTCTACATCAACAGGATGTAGACGAGATAAATTACTTTTGGTACTATGTTGACAATTCTGTCCTTTTGTCTGAAATACGCACACTAGCAGCACTGCCTCCAGCAGGAAAGAGACTTTCTGTTAATAGACTAAGGCAGGCTCATCCTACACTACAAGCTTCTAGAAACATTAACAAAAAATCCTTATTATTTTGATTTTACTCCTACTTACTGTCTTCATCACTGCTGTTCCCGCTTCCCAGATTTGCAGTGATTGGAAGAAAAACAGGTGCAAACAGCAGAGAAAACAGTACTGGCCACAAAGAAAACACAAAGATGCTCAGCGCAACATGTTAAATTTTAGCTTCAAAAAAATAAACCCACAAAAATCCTCAACCAGACTTGCACATTAGCCACAGTGATTTAGCATGTCCTACCCTTCACTGACTTGCAGCTAACAGGGTTCAAGGAGCAGATGCAGGGGGATATATCCCCCAAATTCATGTGGCAGAATGTGTTTAAACAACAAAAACAGTCTGACTGCTGTATCCAACATCAGCAGCGAGCCCAGCTCACACACACTCATCCTGGCACGACTGGGCCACAGACCTCCTCATAAGCATCCCATGAAAGGATTCCTTCCTGTTTCCCTGCCAACTGTCTAAGGGAATACATTGTCTGAGGCTGCTGCCAGAGCCCTTTCATCTCACACACCGGAGGTTCTCCCTGAAGCTGAACGAACACACGCCAGCCCAGCTTCTCATTCCAGGCACAGCAGTGAGGGCGGCTGAGAGCAGCACTCCTGCCACACTTCAAACAAAGTCCTGAGCTGGAAAAGCAAGGATGGATCCAAGATCCTGGCCAATCACTAGCAAATTATCCCCTTTATTCTCACTGGGCAGCTGCCATGCAAAAATGGGCATTTTCAACGAACACATCAGAATTTAGGAGCAACTGGATGTTTTTACATCACCAGAAATGATGCATGATCCCGTTGTTCTGTGTCCCAGTCCCGTGCTTTGTTCCCAGCAGTTCAGTATGCAAACCTCAAACTTGCTTTGTTTACAAGAAGACATCTGCAGAACTAGAATAGACACTGACAATAAAAAAGTACCTTCTGAATTAATCTAGTCAGCAGTACTGACTATCTGATCAAGACTAAATCACAAGTTTACCAGCAAGTTTCCCTTTCAAATCTTATCAGATCAAGGGATGGGAAATAAATATCTTAGATCTTGTGGGCTGAAAAAGCAGCTAACACCAGCCATGAGAGAATGTTGAGCTTGGACTTTTCCATGGCAGGTGGCCAGCTGGAAAACTAAGCAACTTGGATGCACTTACAACAGGCATAACCTTGAGTATCTCGCAGGACGATGCTTCCTGCTCCACTCACACATCAAAGATTTGCTGCAGTGTCCTAATGCTCCCCTTTCTGTCAGATGTTTTATTGAAATTTGTCTATGATGCTAAAAGGTAACTGTAAGGACTGGAAAGTGTCATTTATCCCTTATATTGCCTTAAAAATCTGTTTTGAACTAGAGTTTATCCTTTTGTCTGTATGTATACAACCAAGAGGTTTTTAGATGCAATGCAGACTAAAATGACAGTCTCACAAAATTCAGAAAGCTGCTCAGTACGTGAAAGTTTGGTTTTAGGTGGAACTCAAGACTGAGCTAAAATGCAAGCTAGTTGCACTCAGGTGTGGTATTTAACAGTTTGAGTCCTATAAAATCAAGTGTATAGAGAAGAGAGTGCAGAAAACCCCCCCTAAATTCCACCTTGCTGACATTACTCTGAAGTCGTTCCCCATGCCCATTACCTCAGCACTTGGCAGGCTCAGCCACAGAGAACACAAGGCTTGCAAGTCTGAGGGACTCCTCAAGCCAGTTTCTGTGTCTGATTTTCAAAATTCACTTGGCCCAGAAACAAAAAACTCCTTTTTCAATAATAGTTTGGTATTTGTTAATTCTAAGAGAGACTGACCAGCTCTGAACTCTGCAGTGCACCATTTCTATCAGCTGATACTGTGCTCGCTTTGCCGGTGACTCTCCAATCAGTGGGAATTCACAACACACACTACCTCGCTCAGCATCTTGTGTTCAACCCCTTACATCAAGATTGTATTGCCTTCCACCAAGTCTGACCTTTACACACAGCTGCAAATCCCCCAGACCATGAATGATCAAGTTGTCTCGTGTCATATGTCAAGAACACGTATTTCCTTAGTTCCCTGCTGTACTCTGGGGCTGTGACAGAAGGTTTCACCCAAGCAGTGACTGCCCTCCCCACAACCTCCTCTCTCCTGCTCCAGTGCTGGTACCACGTGTCAAGTCCAGCAGATGAATGAACCTCAAAGGACCTCTGGTGACCTGAAAGAAACCTCAGTTTCCATTCACAATCAAGTTTTCTCTGTGATCAGACTTAAAGTCATTATCTCAAAACGTTTTTTATTTTTTCATGTCTAATCATGACATATCAACTATTCTAAATATTCTTTCATCTTCTGGAGATTGTTTCAGCATGAAGACATGAAGTTTTTCCAAATTTGCACTTAAATCTTAGCACTATTGACACTTAGTAGGAACGTTTCATGCACACTAAACTACTTTTTATTTAATTTCCGAATTTGTTCTCTTTCAGACCTGAAAACAAATCTAAAGATGAAATAAGTGATTTGAAATAAGTGACAGGCTCCATCCTTAAGGCCTCATCTACATATAGAAATTAATCAAGCCCCAGTGGAAAAATCAAGCTGTTGAGCAGACCAGCTTATAAAAAAAAATCCCAATTAAAACCTCAGTCACATCCTATTGAACTGCAGAGAGGGCAATGCTCCAGCCACGTGGATGGCCAGCTGAACTCCGTGCAACCAGGAATGCATGTGCTGGAATGGGAGAAAGAAGACAGAAAAAGAGGATACAGTAGGTGGCTCTTTTGTCTCCTGCCCACATCTAACATCATTACTGATTCTGCACTGGACTCTGGTCAGAGTGAAACTACACAGATCAAAGTCTTGAAGTCAGAGACGGAATTAAATGGGAAAGAGTTCCGTCAATAAACCACTGCTTTTTCAGTTTGAGATGTTACTGAGTTTTCCAAAGCAGAATTAAGCGAGTATCAAGGAAAGCAAGTCAAATTAAGAGGCTTTGGGGGAGGGGTGGAGAGCAGACCTTCTAAGGACAAACACCAACAGTTTGTTCAGGAGCAAAGCCAAGTGAAGCACAAGTCTGCCACAGTCTGACTGCAGGAATCTGTCTTGTATACAGAGGAGACATTTGAAAGGTGTCAATAAATTACTTCTCAGAGCAACATGTTTTCCACTTTCTCAAACAGAAAATCTTGCATGATGTTTCCAAGAAGTTTTCCTGCCCTCCCCCAAATACTGAGTCAATAATAGGGCAAAACAAGTTTACTCCACAGAGTTGCTTTAGGTATAGCTGCAAAATAATGAGAAGGTGGAGACCATGCTGCCTTGTGCCTCTGGCACAGAAGCCTTCCAAGCTAGTGCAGGTTCAGAGAAAGTAAAGAACTGATCTTCTTTGAGAGGAGAACTCAACAACTCTGTTCCTTCCATAATCATCAGCTGGTTAAGGCGACTCGTGATCACTTGTGATGCCTTGTTCCTCCAACACCACAGCAAGTCCCCACCTCAGCTGTGCTTACAGTCAGTCACAGGGTTGCCCTCTGCCTCAGATGAGCTTCCCAATTTACAGCAGAGTTTCCAAGAAAACCAACTGTGCCAACATAAGCAAGAGCACAATGGGAAGCAGGACTCCCCAGCCCACCATTTGCTATTACTCCCTGTGCTTATTCTGTCACAGAGCTACAGCCCAAGGTGAGCTGTAAAACACCCTGTGTTTAGGGCAAAGCAGGCTTGCTTGGGAAGACAGCAGGAGCAGGGGAAGGAACAGAAGTAGGTTAAAGCCTATTACAACCTTTCCAAGAAGTCATTGCAAAAAGATCAGGAGAACCAGCAAGAATACAAGACCAACTGAGCAAGTTACTGCTGCCTAACCATCTACCTGCACCTTCCTTTTCAGCTTTCTTCCAGGTCCTGTCGTTCAAAGCTCATTAAACATAATGCATTGTCACAGTGGCAAGTAAAGTACAACTTCAAATATCTGTTAAGTACAAAAATACAGAAGATATGCCAATAAGACTTCCTTGTAAAAACAGACCTTGTTTTGTTGATCTGTTCTTGTTACTTGTTCTTGATCCTACGTAGCTTCCTGTAAACTAGGATATTCAGGAAAGCCTGAAAGCATTCATTACCCATTATCCTATTAAATTCAGTGGCCCCTTTGAAAAATCCAAGCCTTAGCCTCTTACTGTTTTTTCTCAAGGGAACCTTTTAGTGAATATTTAAAGACACTGAAATCACCCTTGCTCCCTGTCCCAATTCTAGGTGGAGAGCAGAAGGTTTGGCACCAATAAAAAGCTGAATTGGTACCAAAAGAAAGCTGAATTACTACACAGAACATATAAATGAGGTGCAAAAGGCTGACTTGTAAAACTGGAACTTTCTGAAGTGCATTGTCAGCACAGAGCGAGCAACGTCGGGGACACAGACTTAACAAAACCAGTTACCTCTTCTTGTGCAGAGCCTTTTTTTGGCCTCATTTCCTGAAACAGGGGCAGAAAACTGCTAATATAGCACACAGTGAGCATCAGGAGCTCTCTTTTCTTTCATACAGCTAAGCCAGTCCTTGCTGGATCTTCAAGTACTGGATGTCAGTTTCAATACACCAAAAACTTTGAGCATATCATGGGAACACAAATATAAAAGTCTCCTTTTCAGCTGTATCTTTGAGACTGGAGGGTTGAAACCAGTCTGACCAGTGGAGCCTTTCCACTAGAAACAATATTCTTTGATTGTTTCTCAACAGATAAATATTAATATATGTGTCTCTGCATAATGCAGGTATTTTTGTTCCAACTAAAGTTGTCCTTGTGCTACCATGGCTTTCACCTACACACATGCTCATTACCTAATATAGGAGCACTCTCCTGCTTCCACCAGATTTCAGTAGGAAGTCTTCTCCAAGTCACATAAAGGGTGCACCTTTAAATGTGCCTAACTTTTCAGTTTCTGGAATACATTTTCATTACTGGGAATCTCTAGGGGAGATACTAGTTGCAAATTATTTAAAGTTTCTTGAATTAGTGAGATCCATTAAGAAACTTTCTGAATATGAAAATAAACAGCAAAATCAAAAACTAAAGGCTGCTCACTGGGCTGGATTTGCCTCTGCCCAGACCTTTCCTGCACACCAGAAAGGGATAAAGAGATTACTCCAGTGGTTTGTAGTTGCAGTTGGGTACTGGCTTAGACAGCCTGAACTGAAAGTTTCCTTCCTTGTTTCTCACAGCATGTGCCAGCATTTCTTGATGGGAATGCAAAGATTAATTACAGCTGTACTTGCTCTGAACAAATCCTCATATTCAATACAGTCCTGCAAGATTTAGAGTAGCACTAATTAGAGCTTAGAACAACAATTCTGCAAAGACAGACACACCGAGTATTTTTTCTAATTATTTTAAGCATAGTAAAATTAAAGCTTCTTTCCAGAAGTGGGGTGGCATTTATTCTCAAGACTTGGAAGCCAGAAGGACTTTTCCAGTCTAAGAACATTAGATTTAGTGTTTCAGTGCTATTGCTGAAGGTTAAGACATCAAACTATAACAGTTTCCACACCCATGCAGAGAGATAAGGATGAGTACAAACTCTTTTGGGACACGCAGACAGTCCTCTAATGAGCTCAATTACTAAGAGGCAAAGAAAAAAAAGTTTGCACTTAGTAAAATCCACATAAGTAAAAAAATCTTTCAACCAGAAAAATGGCAATCAGTAGGCAAGATGCAAACTCTTGTAATGAATTTTCAACAGGGGAGCTGTAAATATGAAGTTGTTTCTCTCATTCATCTCAACCACACCAAAAGTACAGTCAAGATGTATTGGCAGTCAAGGGCCAAAAGCAAAAAACTCCTACAGGAAGCCCTACTCAGTACCATAAAAATACCAGGCTTTTTAATCTACCTCCAAGAACTTGTAAGTTAAAAAGCAGGGCCACGTGAAGTCTGAATTTCAGTCTTTTGGTACTCAGAGAGAGCAGGGCATGAATGAAGTGCATTAACTGTTCATCTTACAAACTTCAGAAGGTGATTTTGCACCAAGTTTTTGATCTTTTAGTGAAACAAAAATTAAAAAACATGTAGAGCGCTGGGAACTCACTATACAGAGGACTAGGACAGCCAGTAGCACGGTTTTTATTCAGCATCCATCTCAGTTCCCATATGGTAGGCATATCAATTTCTTGTTATCCGCTTATTTATTATGTATGATCTGCTCATTACTTTCCAACTTATCCTCCCAATTCCGTGCAGGCTACATTTCATCCAGCTGTTACACTTTGTCATAACCTAAGGCCAGGAGAAATTCATGGCAGGAATCCTTTTCTTTTTCCACAGAGAACTTAACACAGAGACCTTTAATGCTTGGTTGAGACTTCAGGTAGGTACAGTAACAAATTGCTGTTCTTTAACACTTTTCCATTTGCACAGTTTTAAAAAAAGTCATAATTCATGACCTTTCTGATTCTTGTTATTTCTCTCCAATAGCAGGAAGTATTTAGGAATGGCTAATAACTGTTTTACCCATCACAGCTTTCTGCTTGAGAGAACAGCTCCTGTCACTGAGAAAAGATGCACAAGTAGTCTTAGCTGGAATTCAAAATGATTTGCAGTATGTAACAATCTACAGCCTTTGATTCTCTGAATGGTTTTGAATCCAGCCTACTCTAAATGTAAGTTCTTCTCACCTCTTGTTCTGTGGCACTTTAAGCAGAGCTGAGTCCCAAGTGCAGAATTCCTTCCCGTGGGTGACAGACAGTGTGACACCTCCAGCTCTGCCTCCTGCTCCAGCCCAGTCCTCAGTCTGAAGCTCTGACTGTCAAGACGCGCTGGCACAGCCAAACCCACACAGACACTGCTCAAGGAGTTCTCTGGTGGCAGCAGGCCCATTAACGTATCTCATGTAAGCATTTATTTTTAGAACACTGCAAATATATTAGGAGATGGAGGATATAACTCCTGCAGATGCAAACTGACAAACCCTACAGCGTTAGCCAATACCCACAGAATTTTCTGTAAAGGTTTCTAGCAGCATTTTGCTTTATGTTACCCTCCAATTTTTAATAAAACCCAAACTATAACTCACTAACTCTCACCTTCTTTAACAAAATGCCACTTTTGTTAGAGAGTTTTTATTTGAGACCATGATCTGAAAAATTTTCCTATTTGGTCATAGAGACAGGACTAGAAGCCAGGGACTCCAGCTGCTAATCCTTCCTGCTACAGACCTGCCACGATGCTTCGCAGTATTACACTTAAACAAGCAATTAACTTCTGCTGTACGAAGATGAGTCAGACTCTGTAACTTGACCATAAACTTATGAGGTCTTGGGGATTAGAACACAGAACTAGAAATTTAAATCTGGATTTTTGGCACTTCACTGCCACAATACTGGCCTAAAGCCTTGCTTAGATATTTAACTAAGGAGAAACATCCCCGTAACTCTCCCTGCTACGAGTCCAGAGCAGGATATTTTCCATATTTCATTGATAAAGCCTGCAAGTTAGGGATCTTTTAAATTGATATGGTATTCTATGTCAGACTAAGGACTGTTTCAAAATTCTGACATAACAAAATCAGATTATACAGAACTATTACTGTTATTTGTATAATGACAAGCAAGTGGCAAATTTAAGAAGTCTTAGGTTATATATATGTATAATATAGCATTATTATTCCTTACATGTAATAGTTACAATTCAGACAAGCTTATTTCCCACCCACTTGTCCCCAATTAGCTTTTAAAAGAAAAGAATATAACATTGTTAGATACAAACTTCTCTCCTTGGCTTTCAGCACCAATAGTGTCCAATAATAAAACATCAAACCTGAGTTTGTTTTGTAGCATTTCTGTCAATCCGTTGGTCTTTAAAAGATTCTGTGGGTTCAGTGGTATGGCCCATCCAGATCTAGAAAGTTAGAAAACCCACAGAACTTCCCCAGCAATAATTTAGTTTCACAGGAGTTCTGCACACTGGGAATACCCATGCAAAGCTCAAAAGTAATTTGGCAAAGTGTTGCTGCCTAGTCCCAATTACATGCATTAAATGGTAACAAGATTTCCCATGCTGGTGCTTTGAACAGTGTGGTTATTCCCTTTGTACATCACACCAGCATTGGTCAAGCCTCAATGGATTTCACTGATGAAATATGAGAGTTTCACAGCTCTGAAAAAAGTCCTCCTTGCAGAATAAGCCACATTCACAGCCTCTTGTGTAAGCTCATATTCAAACAGTAGGTTGCAAAAAGAGGAGCTCATTTTTGTGTTACAGTCAATGGTATAAGCTGGGCTTGATTTGAAACTTGGTATTTCCTCAAGACAAAGTGCATTAACAACTTATTACATCGATGCCAGCCACAAGTACTCCAGCATTTCAGGGCTGTGCCATTTGTGCTCAAAATGTAAACTGCTTAGAAACACACTTTTAAGACTATCTCTGCTCTGCCATTGCACCTCAAAGACAAATGATCAGCTGGAAACTTTATACTTCAGGACTCAAGAAATCTGTTAAAGTGCACTGAGTAATTCTGACAAAATACAGCCCAATCCTGGAGATTTCTTTGAACATGCCACTTCAAAAGTCACCTACTTCTCACTTCAGGTCTGTACTTTGCTGCCCCACCTCTCAATTCACTTGGCTTCCAGAGGCAGCCAAATGCTGCCACAAAACCTCCCTGTGCCTCAGCAGCTGCTGTACAGCCCAACTCCTGAGCACGTCACTGCCTTGCCCAGCATCTCCATACCAAAATAAAGACATTTAAGCCACAGTTTGTCCACTCTGAACCAAGAATTAGTGCAGAAGACTAGTGCCTCACCTCCCCACTGCCCAAAACACACAGCTGGCTGCCTGGCAGCCTTTGAGGCCATCAGCTCCTTGTGCAGGGAGAAGGCAGCAACAAAGCCCTCCTAACCCCAGGAGCAGGCTGTTCCCTATGCAGCACTTCCAGCACACTGTCTGTTCTGGCAGGCATAATTTAATCACTTCCATTTAATTCAAGTGTCTGCTTATGTGAAAAACAAAACAAAACAAAAACACTATAGTAATTTATAGGGGAGTGACCCATGCCCTATTGCAAATATCCACACCTTCCCCCAGCTCAAAACACCCACAGAATGGTGAATCGATATAAAAGAAAGGGTCTTTAAAACATTTTCCAGAGTCTTCCCACATCCAAGGCTTCAGAGGCTCTTAGTATTTGAAGTATTAATGGAAATGTTCCATACAATTCCCTGTGCACAGAGCTAAAAATAGCTATAGACACAGTAGTAAGTTTTTGTCTACATTTGCAAGACTCTTACTTCCCTCTCAGGAACCACGACTTCCCATTAACGCTGACATTTATTTTTTAAAAAAGGGAGCTATTAAAACATCAGAAATTCTTTCAACAGTTCAGTGAACACCAATAACAATACATCAACCATTAAATTTCAATTGATACTCTGGTGATGGATCACAAACGTATTCTGAATATTAAGAATGTGAATTTTTCTTTAAGAACTGATGAGGCCAGTTGATGGCCTTTGCAGATCCGCTCATCCTTCGCTTAAGCTCTCCAGCAGTGCCTGCACACAAAATACATCTGTTCTGGCTGTGGCAAAAATACCTTTTTTTTTTGCCTGACAAGCCCTATTTGTCCCATCGTTACCCACAATGACATCAAGCACGCTAAGCTGCAAGAAGTCAAAAAAGTATCTACCCTTGCTTCAGATTTTTTTGTTCTGGACACATTAAAACAAGTGAATGGCTTCTCACATTCTCCCCTAGAGACATGAGAGGATGAAAAAGCCCCCAAAAAATAAAACACTCAACAAAAGAGAAACCACCTGACCAAAGCAATTCCGACCTTGGCCTTGGTCTCCATGCTTTATGATATAAAAGGAAATGTCACTTATGGGTGAAAAAACCTTGCACCTGAACTCCCAAATACTTATGATTGGGCTCAAACTGAAGAAGCTTCCACCTTCCAGCTAAATCCTACTGGAAATCCCAAGGCCCCTTCTCCAGAAACCATTCCAAGTGGGATTTGTCTCCTCCTGGTGGCAATGAAGGATTTACAGCCAGTTGCCCAAACTAGCATGGGCAACCTCCAAAGAACAAATGTTACAGGAGACATGTGACCAACGTATTCCTTTCTAACATACAGACAGAAAATGGGGTGGGATAATGAGGGGAAGGGAAAAGGGAGAAGAATCACATCCTGATTACAAAGGAATTCCTATTCTAGTAGTTAAAAAATGAGGACAGAGACTTGACAATGTAACCAAACACACAATGAGGCTTTTGTCCCCCAACTACTTGGCCTGTGTACAAGGAACAGAGGAACTTGGGTCGGTGGGGACTGGCTGGGGCAGGGGAAGAGCGAGAGGCTGATGTTTGTGAAAAGAAAGCGAAGTTGGTTAGTCTGCTTTCAGGAAGGCTGTGAAGAAAAAAAGAAAAAAGTAGCCTGCTATTGTAGAATCCACCCACTCACTTCTGAAAAGCTCAAAGACCCAGACAGGGATTTACAACCAGCACTTCTAGGCACTGAATGTGAAGCAGAAAACACTCCAATGCCCAGAGGCAGCTCGTGTGGTGCCAGAGAAGCAGCTTTTAGATTGCACAGGGTTATGGTCAGAGCCATTTTCTTTCAACAAGTTTGTTACTGCTGAGTCAGTCACTGAGCTTGGCATTCCAGACCAGAAGAAGGCACCTGTACACCACTCTCAGTTCTCAGCTCTAGTTAACCAACCAACATGTGTCACTTTTTGGTTTTAACAGTCACACAACTTCCTGGAAAAACAGAGCATTGAAAAACAGACCAACAATCTTACGGCTTGGAGGCCAAAGTAATATCAATAATAATAAAGAGTTGGTGTTCAGTTGACTGTAAGACCAGGGCAAAGGAAACGCAAGTGCTGAGTTTTAACTTTAGCCTTAGCTAAAATCAGTTCAGGAAAGATTTATTTTCTCCACTATATCTAACATCTATTTATTTACACAAGTCTATATCCAGCAAGGGTTTAAACTAAATGAAGGTACAGGTTTATACATATCATATGCAATTACAAACAAGGCATCTCCTTAAACCACCTCTTGCTTTAAAAAGTTATGCAGCTTTAAACTTTCTTTTATTTAAAGGAATTGGACTGTTGCTGATTCCCATGTACTCAGGGAATCAGGCTTCTGCTGAAGCCAGCAGCAGGATATGGAAATTTGTTCAAGTTATTTAGGTGTTAATTTGTTCAGTGATCAATCCAGAAGCAGCATTTGCATCCTTGAGATCGATCTATTACATTTTAAAAAAACTTTTATGCAGTAAGGGCTTTTTTTAGTTACAACTGGGCTACTTTCTAATCCCCTGGTATTGCAGCCTGCACAATCAAATAACAGCACCCAGGATTTTCAAGTTGTCAGTGGGACTGAGTTACACCCTCTTTCCCTAACTCACCACATCCCTGCACTACCCACAGGGGAACAGACCTGTGTAGCAGCTCCAGCTGCCCCAGGAACCTCACACAGGTTACTTGAATGCCATCCAGAAAGGTGCACCAGGGAACTAAACCGTGATGTTGAAGATGACAGAATATTAAAAGACCACTGCTTTATTTTTGTGGGGCTTTTTTATTTTTTGGCATTTCCTGTTTAGTCCTCAAAGCCAGAGAATGCAGAGGTAGGCCTGCCATTCTTGGAAGGCTATTTATTCAACAAACTGGACTGTTTTCCAGTTTGATGCAATTTTATTGCTAAGCAGTACAGGAATGAACCTCCCACATGATCCCAATCTGCATCTCCCTCTACAAACAAAATCCATGCTTGATCATACCATTTCCCAGGCAAAGAAAAAACCAAACAACAATCTTAACAAACTGTTGATGCAACTATTGCTTACTATATTGGCTTCTCTTGGCAGTTGTATCCTGATAAATTCAAGTTCCCTGTGGCACGAACCATCATTTTATTCCACATTTGAACAGTGCTTAGAACAGCAAAGTCTGTGTCTACAGATGCAAGGAATAATGGAACAATTAATCCATCCTCTCTCCCCTCTGCACATCCTTCCCCCACTCCCAGAGCTGTAACATGGAAATTGTTTCATTTTTAGCCTAAGGAAGTGAGGTTTATACAATCATCCTGTGACAGTTTTACCTCGGCATTTCATTTATTCTTTAGTCATTTGGCAGTCACACGATGCTTCAGAGACAGATTTCAAAGATATGCAACAAGACACAAACAGGCATCTTATTAGTGGAGACAGATGAGTACCTGAGGGCTGCAGCATGAGTTTAACTACACTATTAGGCACCACAGAACCCACACAGAGAAGTAGCATGAGGAGACAGTCAGCATTTCACTACTGAATTTCTCTAGTTCTCCTTTACCTATATTGACTTCCTTTGTAAAAGAATCTAAGAGAGACAATGCAAAGCCATGTTTCCATCCTTTAACTCCTCTAATTGAACATTGATAACACAACCAGGCATGAAGAATTTCACCTTTAACTGTTTTGTTTGGGGGTTTTTTCCCCCCACAGAAAAGATGAATGCAGTTTGGAGACAGAACACTCAAAAAAAATTCCACCTGCAGACTGAAGCATAATTAAATTAATATGCTAAATACAGTTATAAGAAAAATTAGGAAACAATCCCATATAATTTTCCAAGAACTAGTAACCAGTAACTAGTAGCTTGCTTCATTGAACAGGGGAGAAAAGGAGAGGACAAAAATCCTCTCCATCTTGTACACAGGAAGAAAAAGGAGAGGATTGCGAACAGCTGTCAGAAACATATTCCATACCAGAAGTGCAGCTATTTTGGCACAGGAGCATGAAAACCTAACAAGCAAGCAGGGAAGATAGCACATTTTTACGCTCACTGTCATCTTTCAGTTGCTTATCCAAGTTTCATTTGCAGACGTCAGGATGAAAAGAAACAGTCAAGGAGCAGCAGCCGGAATGGGCGTTGCATTCACTTCAAAAGAGCTGCATGCAGGAGGGCTTTGCCAGTATCAATACGCTGCAAACTGGCAGTACTGCAAAGTTACAAATTAAGTGCGCCTTCATCAGTGACCTACTATGAACAGACCTACTGAGTTGCTAAAATATTTTTAGTTCAGCCAATTCCTGCCTTTTTTGGTTCCTCTTGCTCTTCCAGTTTATCCAGTCATGTGCACTTTTCCACTCCCTCTTACTGCCATGTAGTTTTTCAAGTTTGGCTCCAATTACCACTTGTTTCTGCTGCTGAAGTGCTCAGATTTACGGCACTACTGCAAACAGCTCACAGGGTGGCTGAACAGTGCACGCAGGGAGCAGTCTTTGAGCTGAGGAGAGATTTATCCAGCGGGGGACTTTTCCTCCCCCCCAGGAGGGCTGTACTCACCAGCTGGTACTCGCTCCGACGGCTGAAGGCCTCCTTGATTCCCGAATCCCTCCACAGCGCACCCAGGGCGGGCACATAGAGCTGGAAGGTGGCAGGCTCGATGGGCATCCCAGCTTTGTTTTCAAAGGCCATCAAAAACATTCCATGCTTCTCATTCTCCGTGTACTGCCAAGGGATCCCCAGCTTGTCCCGTGCATCCACCAGAACCCTGCAGCCCTAAAGGATGATTCAGATGAGAAAGTCAGTGATATAAAGATTAAAGGGCAAAAAGAACAAGGGTTTGAAGGTACTGGATGATTATTTTTTGACACTATTCTGCAGAGTGAACTCAGAAGGGAATCATGTTGTTTATTGCAACATCTCCAACAGAAATCAGATAGAGCTTGCTTCTGTAAGCAACTTAGCCACAAAATGTTTCTCCAGGTGGAAAAAGTATTAGCAGCAACAGCTACTGGCAAGAAGCAATGCTGCCACCAGATAATGAAAGTAAACATCAAATGAGCATGAGAAGTGTCTGGGAACCAATGTGTGATCCTCACAGCTGTAGTTTTAGAAGTAACACCTTGCCTGAAACCATATTCTTCTACCATTTTCTCTGCATTTGAGTTTTAGATACCAAAAAGGACATCCTGGCTTTCTCAAGCATTAGGAGATCAGAAGAGCACTAGAGGACTCAAGACACTGCACAGATTTCAAGCTCCAATCCTCAGGGAAGCAGGTGCAGTTTTCCCCCAGAATCAGCTTGCTTTTTGAACTTGCCATACATTTGCTAAGCAATGTGTGACAGGTAAGTTCTGGTACTCTACCTCTGGAAAAGAAATCTGGAAGCAAAGTGATCTTGTTCTCATATTTAACCCAGGATTACTGAGCTGCTCATTTTCACATTTTGCAGTTTTTATGGAAACTTAATTTCATATTCATGGCAACAAGCCAAAAACACAAGGTTAAGTAAATTTGAAACTTCAGTCTTGAATTTAACTTCACCTGCACTAAAAAGCTTCAGATGGCCAATAGTTATTTCTCAATAGTGAGCACCATTTTAATAATGGACAGACCTGTTAATGGTGGTTTAGCATCTCAAGTGCCATCAAATTCACAAGTAAAAATCTGTGGGTTATATTGAGCTACTTTTCTCATTGTGTCGATCTTTCGGTTTTATAGATACGAAAACAAATAAAAAACCTTCAAAACTGAAGATCTGTTTCCACAATTATTCACATGAACCACCACATTAGACTAATACCTTATTTTGCATACTTGAAGCTATCAAGACTGCACATATGTTTTTGTCACACTTCAACCTTTCTGCTCTCAAGTCCTTTAACAGCACCACACAACAACAATAATTTTCCCAATAGAAACTAAGATTGGAGAGGGAAATGAGAAGCAACTTAGGGGAGTGTCACAGAATAGGAACTCAAAGCAAAGTGTCACAGTTGTCACTATACAAGTGTTCCTGAAGTGCAGCTTCCCAAAAATGTAAATATTTATGCTTCCCTTGTGATTGTTACTTTCTTTTAGAAAGTAGAGGGTATATCACCACAATACCAGGAAAAGACTAAAATTGAATGTATTTACAAACTGCTGCTTTAAATTCCAGACATAACTATTTAGTAACTCTGTCATACAGACCAAAAGCCAACTCTCATTCCCTAGTTACAGAGTTTATCCCTTTAGTAACTGAAGTCTTTAGATCATTATTTGAAGGGCACTAACAAACATAAGCTTGAAAAACCCACTTATAAGGCTGTGTGTCTGAATTGCAGATGTCTCCATGACATCCCACAGCTTTAGACACTTTTGCAAACCATCCCCTGCTCACAGAACACCATCCTGCCTGCAACCGAAAGCCAGCTCCCCACTATCCCAGCACTTGGGAGATTTTTCCAAAGCTTTGTGGCAACTGAGATCAGTGTGACACAGCTATTTCTAGGTACTTAATGACAGGTTTGTCTCTGCTTAGTGAGAAGTGCACAGATTGCCATCTCTCCCCCTGGATCACCAGCTCTCCCCACACTGCCTGAGCCCTGTGTGGAGCTCCCAGCCCACGCAGGGCAGCTCTGACCTTTCGCCTGCCTGGGCCCCAGCTCTGCAGCTCAGCTCCAGCTTTTCTAACTCACAGCTCTGGGGCTGATTTAACCCTTGTCCACCTCACAGCTCCCACAGACCCTTCAGAGCCTCTCAAAGGAATGACTGCAAGACCACACAATTCCTGCTCGGATTTCCCCACAGTGTCGCTCTGACTTTCCCTGCTCCCACTGGAGATGTGGAGGTTCTTGAGAGACTGTTGTTAAGGAAAAAGTTGCATTATTTGTTTGGGGAAAACGACAGAACAGTTTCAATCAAGGGCATAGAGACTGCTCCAGTCCCAGAATAGTCACTTATCTGCTGGCTGCTGCTCCTTGGAAATGCAGGTTTGAATCTCCCTGAGGCATGAGAGGGAACTAAACTTAGACCTCAGCGACCCTATGAGAGTCCATTAAGTACTGTAAGGTCACCCATGGGGACTGTGTAGCATCAGCACCTTCCTCTGACTGTTCTAGAGACAGAGGTGATTGCCACCAAAACCCATGCACAGCCCGATATGGGACAGAACAGCAGATCCAGAGGCAGGGACATCAGCATCAGCAGTGAAAACAGACACACACACAGACACACACTGAATGAAGACAATAAAAAAATTAGGATAGGAGTTAGAAGGAATGCTGTTCTGTGCACACCACAGGAATAGCACCTCTCAAAATCTGAATTTTTAGAACACACCTGCTTCAAGATGTGCATCTACAACACATCACGAGTCAAAGCTTTACATAACGAGCAAAACAACCAATGTCTCATCCTCCCAACTCTCAGCGGTTAAAAGTGTAAGTGACTCAGCAAAATCCCCAGTAAAGTGAGTCTAAACATTTCTCCATCTCCGCAAAACAGCTCCATAAATGCTACAAACAGATGTCAGAAAGATGAGGAGAAACAGAGAAATCGCTAAATTTAGATCCCATGCACTGCTGTTCTCGCATCTCAGAGTTACTGGCAACACTGTATTTTGCAGTCTCACTGAGCATTTGATAATCCTTGTCTCGTTAATCTGCAGAGAAAGTTATGAGGAAAGGTTTCCTCTTACTGGAAGCCCATGCAAAACACTTTTCCCTGCCTCCTTTCCTCCAAAAAGACTATCATGGGATGCAGCCAGAGAGTCACTTTCATCTGTAGTTAAAACTGCTTAAAGGTATGTATTATATGTACTGTTGATGCCCAGAGGTGAAGATTTCATTTAGAAGATTAGATGTAATTAAAATTTCTGGAATTTCCATTTATTATAGGATGAAGAGAAAAGTTTCATATATTTGTAAAGTAATTTTATCAAAACTGAACTTGGACACAAACATTGTTGGTACAAATAAGGAAAAAACCTATCAAACACGTCTTGTTACATGTACAACCCTTCCTCTGAAGCTCTAACAATGGAGGTAACACCAGATACTTTCACATTGCTGTGACAGTTTTTCTCATTTTCTGCTACTGTAGAAAATGCCAAATTTCTCAGAACTTTTTCAGAAGACTGAACACCATCAATTACCATTCTGTTTTCAAATCTGGAATAAGGAAAATTCAAATAAGCACAGCGTCAGGCATTAGAAAATGCCAAACCAGCAGCATACTGAAGAACCAGCTAGGGAGGAAAAAATAGGAAATTCTCTGTTCCATTCTTTTTCTAATAATTTCTAAGATATTCAAGTAATTATTTAAATTCCTGGCATGCGCAAAACCTGAAGAGACAGGGTAGAAGAGAAAAGGTGTAACAAGAATGTGGCATGCTCTAACTCACGAAGTGTCATATCTTACACAGAAGAAAACACTAAATAAATCTAGATATCCACAGATTCAAAGAAATATAATAAAGGCATGATATGCAAGAAATCGACAGAAATTACAAACCACTTGCAGACAGGGAGCAGACAAAGACTATTCTTCTCCCCTCCCTTGCTACACAAGCACAAGTTATCAGAAAGCAGGTTAAATTGAAAGAAGGGGTTTTCCTATACTCCTCCAGTTAGACAAACTCATTTACACAGGATGCTGGCCAAAAGTACAAATGGACTTCAAAAGCAATCAAGACAAAGAGATGGAAGAAAAGTCCAAAGAGGACTATTCGATTACATTCCAGACACAAATCCTGGCTCAAGAAATTTCCGAAACCAAAGGCTGCCAATAACTGGGAGAGCACACCAAAGGATCACACTGCCTTGTGCTTGTACCCGTTTTTGGTTGTGGGTTGTTTTTTCATGTCACAGACAAAGCTGGAGCTCCTCGGCCTGACACGGCCCAGCTGCTGGCCCTCAGCATGTTTGCTGCTCACTAGCAGTAGGAAGGCTTTATGAGCATGTCCACAAATGCTCATTACTAGGATTGGCTCAAATGTATTTTTTATCTTTTACTTTTGAAAACATCCTAGCTTTGAAAAAAAACCATGCTGTCTTGTACTTTTAAGTAATAATTAATTTTGTGGGAATTATTAGAAAGGTTGCCACTAGCTAATATCACTTGAAGCCAGTGATGTTTGCCAACATGTGAAAAGAAGTGGTGCAGTATTTAAAGAGCAGCATAATTTAAGCTTATCTTAATCAGTAGTTACACTGCTACACAAAACACAACATTCACATTTTAAATTCTTCATATACTTGAAGGATTCATTATCCTTAAAACCTCACACCTTTCAGCAGATGGACCAGCTCAGAGGCTGGATGAACACCCCTCAGTTAAGGACCAAACACACAAAGGGAACAACAGATTTGGGGGACACTTGCTCACAGGCAAGGGCAGGTTCTTCCACACAGAGACCAGCAGTCAAGCAATCAAAAAATTTGATTATTCTAGTCAAGTGTCTAGAGAGAACTTGCAAACCTACTTAGAGTTTGTATATAAATACAAGAGTCTCCTACAGTGCATTTTCTCAAAATAATTTCAAGGAACTACTGCTGGGTACTGAGGGATTCCAAGTCACAGCTAGCAGGCAATACTGTCTTGTCCTATGGCCGTAAACCAAGAGGAACATCTCGGGCACAGGAAGATTTGAACCAGTTTCCTACTGTGTGCTTTTCTTCACCATTGTTGACAAGGAACTGGCAAAGTCTGGGGATCACATCTCACAGAGACGTGAGCTAATGCCAAAAGGAGTGCTCCCATCTTAGCAAGTACTTCTTCAATCCAGAGAACCAGTACAAGGTGATGGAGCTACTGGAACACAGGTTCAGCTGCACCAAAAATCTGCAACAGCTCCATGAGAGCTGAATCCCACAGCCATGGATGGAGCTGGACTTCTCAGCAGCTTTCTGGCAAGCTAAGGAAGATAAAATGTAGCCTACATGTATTTTTAGAAAACATCTCTTAACCTTTTAAAAAAGACATTTTCAATACAACTTTCAAAAATAAAGTTGCCAGTGTTAGCAAATATAATCACATGCACTTTTTAAAAATTGCTGCCTGGAACACAGGAGAGAAGGTGACGTATTGCTAACAAAGTAATAGCAAGACAATCAGATTTTTACACCACGCTATCATAAAAGCATTAACAGTGTTTTTCTTTCATCTATGTCCAGCCAAGCAGTAGCCAAGAAGCCAATGTCATTAAGGATAAGGTTTCACATTACAAAACAGTCAAAAAACTAGGTACCATCAAAAGGGGCATCTTTCCAGGCAGCACAGTTCCACCCTCTCCTGTTTGATAGGTCTGTCATTAGCCTGAGCCCACATGCCAGCCCAGTGAGCAGACATCACCAAAACCCTGGGCATTTATAAAAAAAGTGGTTTCCATGGCCTTTGTTAGTTTGCTGCAAGGCAAGACAGACAGAGGGGTAGGAGTTGGGAGCAGCACCAGTTAGCCCAGTTAGACAACAAAAAGGCTCACCAGTTGTGCGTGTATTTTCACTCTTCACACATGCCAGTACCACCCAGGTGAGAGCAGGGTAAACAGCAAAGATGACCTACCTTCCAACTTACCAATAAAAAATGGGAACAAAGGGGAAGTGTCATTTACTTAGTTCACAGGAAGACAAACATTAAAAAACATTTGGATTAGCCACTGAATCTCTGGATTGGGAGCAGCAGTGATGTCTGCTTGTCTGGAAACTCTGAAAAGAGTCCTTGTCTTTGACTGAATCCAGCAAAATGACGATAAATACAAGAGAAGAAAAATACTCTCACTGCAAACTTTACTTGTAACTAGGCACAAAGTAGAGAGATGATGACCTCAGAGGGGATGACTGGTGCAGGACCTTACAAAAAGTTCCAAGTTAATGCTTTCAGAGTTACATTACCAGCTTTCTCCTTGTCCTGAACCCATCTAATTCACAGTTAATTCATGCTTTCAATAGGCAGAAGCAGAATCTGCAGTTCCAAAAATATCTCCATCAGGTTTGGCAAGACCCTGCCATGCTGCCCTCATGAACACACTGGCACAGTACCCAGCACATGCTCAGACAGACAGGGAGGGTACACAGAGAGGGGCCTTCAACACCAGTTCCTGCCCCTCACTAGAGTGAAAAAACCCAGGCAAGTTGAGGGAATTCATCTACAAACTCTGCAGCGTCCGATTCCTTCCAGCTTCTTCTCTTGTAATTTTGCACTGAATTTAGTTTTCCAGACAATGTGTAATGGCTTGCTCCAAAGTTTTCCTGTAAACATTATTAGTAGCACAATTCGATGATTTTTTTTGCCAATACTGTTTTCAAGTTAATTATAAAAATATATGTATAGTCAACCAACTGAATATAATGCAAGTTCTCAAATTTAGTCACTCCAGTGACTAAACTTTTGTCTGGAAAACATCAAAGTATGTGTCTCCAGTCTCCAGGGACTAAGTCATGTTCTGCAATACTAATGACTACATCACAAGAGCACTGTGAGCTCCGTTTTGGAATAACTAGGAATATTATCACTTACTACTGACCAGGACTCCTCTTTCACTATCTACCATGATGGAGACAGACTGTTGTCTCCCAGACCAACCAAGAGACACCCCAAACGCAAAGCGACCACCAGAGTTGGTGGAATTTACATTGAAGACACAAAAAAGACTGGAAGTTAGTTAAGAGTTTCAGTGATTAAATGAACCTGGAACAGGAAGACAACAACTCAGGCTTTTTTTTTTTGCTTCTCTACATAATTTAGCAAATATTATTTTTCATATTAAAATAACCTCAGAGCAAAGATAATCAGAATTAAGAAGTGGTTCTAGCACAGAACTTTAGCACTTTTGTATTAAATTTAACAGAAAAGGTCCTGATTAACTCTAGTTCCTATATTCTCCTTGTCATTCTCTCAAAAGAAGCTATCCCAGGACATTGACACTGTCCTGAGACCAACTACTCAAACAGCTGGATTCCAACTCTGAAGTAATAGATGGAGTGTCACCATCATCACCTCCTAATGGGTTTCCCAATTCATTTGCATGTAAACCCAAGGAAATGTGGAGTCAAGTCAATTTAAAGAGCAACCAGAGTTCACACAGTGGAAAGATGTATTCCCCCTTTGTTTGTAGGCTCTTGAAGAGCTGTGCCTGCATTGTGAGCGACTAGATAACTTGGTCATTTAAACTGTAGCTCCCAACTACATTGAGGAATATTCTTCTGGCCCTCCCCACCTGCAAGTTGAAAGCGAGTTTTCTTGGTGTGTTTGTCAGTGACAGGAGGTACAACCAGCTCACAGTCAGCCACCATAAACACAACACAGGTGCATTCAGGGTACTGAGTCCCCGCAATAACAGTCCAGGTTTCGTAGTGGTTGCCGAAGTTCAAAGTTCTTCTTAAAACTACCTTCAGCACAAGGCACTTGTTTTGCCCACTTTCCTGCCACTCATATTCCTGCTGTCAAGGGGAAATGCTCCCAGGTATGCCCATGTGCACTCAGAAGTCCCAAAGGATTGTTCCTCAGACAGCTTTCAGTGTTCAAAAATCTTTTTTCCCCACTCAGAACCCACAACTGAAGTTAGACATCATTTCCTGTGTAGTCCTTCCCTCTGCAACTCCAGGCTTTTCAATTTCTCAGTCATTACAACCCAGGCCACTGACAACAAGAAAACACTTACAGATGTATTGAAACCTTGAACTGGCCTTCTCATCCTCAACACAGAAAAGAACATTACCAAAGGAGCTCAACAGATTACACTTCAGGCTTTTAAAGGCCGACCATTTTCTGTCTTCAGATCAAAATCTCCCAAACAAGCTGGTGCAAGTACCACTCTGGTGCTTGTAGATTGCTTTAATTATTTTCTTACGCAGCTAAACCAGGTTTTTTCAAGCAGCGTGATATTCTCATACTTGAAACAAAAAACATTTAGACAAGGAACATCAGAGCTGTGATTCATCGAGTATCTCAGCTCTTTAACTGTTATCAAGGGAAGCAAGTAGAGTAGCGAGGCCAACCCATCTGTTTTGGAAGGTATCAAAAGATTCCTTCATCTACAGTCAGAAAGCATCAAAACGCTCATGTAACATCACCAGACTTATCTCAGATTTGAAACTTAAGGTTTCTAACACAAAAGTTTTCCAAGTTTCCCTGTATAGCCGAGAGTCACCTTAAAACTCAAGCTGCAGCAGCCAGCCAGTCCTGTCCTATCCACTTTTCTTTTCCAGGTGGGTGTGCTGAAGTCCTGAAGACTGTGTACTCATACCAGAACATTAACACTACTGCTTTTCACTTCAATCATCAAAAAGTTCCAAAAAGTTACTTTGAAACAGCCTCGATTAACAAGCAAAACCCTAGTTAACCGATGACTATTTACCTTAAACCAAAGCAAAACTAATGTATTTGAATACCACCCCACAAATGCCAGAAAAAGCTAGCAAGGCCCTGAACCATCACCTGTACTAAATGGAAAAGTAAATTCTGTATCACAGATTTGTTTTGTTTCAGCGTTTTGTTTCTAACTAGGGTTTCCCCAAAATGGGGATGAGAAACAGAGAACAGGGTAAGCAAAGAACTCAGCATTAAGAAGATAGCATAAAAGTGAGAAGCTGAAAACTCAAAATAAAGTGGAGGCTGACACTAACGTCAGTTCATACTTAGCACTGGTATTTTCAAAGAGGCTTCACGTTCTGTTCTCTGAATCAGTCCCTTCACTTTCCGTAAGTTGCACAGGCTGCCTAAACACCATTGCAATAAGCATTTTAGAAACACCCAGCACTGTTAAGAGAGCAGGAATGCTCCTCCTTCAGAGAGAAGTTTAGTCATGGCTGGAAAATGAAAATTGACCATTTAATCCCAGAGATTTACACTGCATTTCTAACTCAGATCTCAGCGCTGCAGAAGCTTAACAGAACCATTGTTTGCCCACGCTGAGAACTGTGTGGAAAAAGGGGCTAAGGTTGCTGCAGCTGTACTTCACAACATAACACAGATTTACATGCTATTTCATAGGATCATTTTCACTTCACACTGTCCACATACAGGACTATAAAAATTCATCTTATATTTTTTCTTGCAAGTTACACACATGGTGATTTCTGCTTCATTAAGTCTTAATGGGTGATCATTCTGAATTTCCTGAAAAAGAGAAAAGAACCTGTAGTCTAAAGACTTTATTATAGAAAGAGCAGCAATCACAGTCACTCGACAATCCACACTGTCAAAGAAGTAAAGTGAGTTTACTTTAAACACTGTATGTTTATCCACAGAACAAAGTTTAATACAAGAAAGTACTCCACAATTACCCTAAAATAAATGCATTGACAACACCACTCAGTTTTCAAAGCCCTGTAATTCTGTCTTGGTATTTGATTTCTTCCTGATGATTACAGCAGAATGTCAAGGTGTTACCAGGTTTCTCTCTGATGAGCAAAGCACAAACAAAACATCTACTGCCTTCTCCCCACACTCATCCCAGAGGTCCTTGCCACAGGAATACTCTTCTAGTTCCCTTGGTTTGCTCTCCCTCCTTTTGCCTACTCTTCCCATGATGACTCCCCGCTGAGTCATTCCCCAAAACCTGTGGGGGAAGTGTCAAGTGTATTCTTACATGCAAGAACTGGAGAAGTAAGAGAAGGAAGAGTCTGACATGTACCTAAAAGAGAGCCCAACATAACACTCCCAAATCACGAACTGAAAGGTCAAAAGGACCATCAATCTGCTGAACTCACTTTAAAAATAATCCAAACTTTATTTTGACAATTAAAAGACTTTAACAGGTGTTCAGCTGACACAGTCCTAAAAGCGTTGTTAACTATCAGAACACCTGATTGCCGCCTTGAGGACCTGGATTCTACTTTAAATTCTGCAGATCTGCCCAAAGCCATCCAGCAGACAAGTGTTTCAAGTGCACAACTCAGCCTCCCCTACTGCAAGTTGAAGACGTTTACTTTCCTTTCCGAAGCACACCAAGTCCTACTGCTGAAAGCTCTAGACTTTCTGCATACATAAAATATTACATCATTTTACCATAACTGGTATTGCTTAGACAACTTAAGGAGGAAGCAATCTCAGATTTTTCTGTTTTCACAAACTGCTTCCTTAAAAGCCTCTGCTACTACTTGAAATCAGTAGCATTAAAAAATAAATCACTGGCAGGACCAAAATAAGTATTAAGACCTAAAATAAGACTCTATTTCTGGGTGTATAGATAAAAGAAATCATAACACTCTCTTTAACTACATAACTACAATCAGAGAAGCTTCTGAGCTTCAACTTTCCTGCAGTTAATGGGCTCCAGCCTGAAAGTGGATGAAAAAAAAGGAAAAGAAAATGAGACAACAATTTTCCTGTTCACTAACAGAAGTGAAAGCCCTTCATGGAATAGTGGCATTCTTAAAAACAAGAGTCATTGTATGCATGCACTTATTAAGTGCACATAAAGCTTCTATTTAAACACAAGCCTGAAAATTCAAATGTAAGTCGTTATCTTTAACTTGCACAGCTCCCTTTCCTTTAACTTTCTATGAGCCTCACAAATCCATGCCCACATAAGAATGGAGACAGTCCTACTGAAAAATCCAGGCAGGAAAGTAGCATTTCTTTTAGGGAAACATTGTGAAGATGAGGAGAGCTATACACTTATGCATCTTAGGGTATTTTCTGAAATACGAACCCTTTTACCTGCACAGGGCACCAAAGCTTGTTTCCTTGAAATAAACAGTACCTGTCAAGGCTGATTTTCCTTAATTAGGGAAATATTGGTCTGTAGAGCAAGGGCTCTACCAGCAACCTTTATCTTCTGCAGTCACTAAAGAAATATACTGCCAGCAATATAAAGCCTGCACACACACTGAACAGAAACTTTCTGGCAAAGGTATCAGGGCCAGGTTATTTCCATTTCAGCACTGGGTTTGATGACACCCCACACTGCCCAGCTCCAGGGGCCTACACCCCCACTGCTGAGGATATCCCAAGCAACAACCACTTGCAGCCACAACATCTCTACCAGGACTCGTTTCTTGTCCCACCTCGAGTACACACACTCAGGGGCAACTCTGCATAGGCAGGGAAACCTCATTTCTTCAAATCTTGAAGTTTCTCCCACTCTCACTTCGAGGATGCTCTCCCATAATGTCTTTTCCAGAAGGCAGGCCACACCTATATCCTCCTTCCCCCGCGTTTCCACAAAGCTTTCCTTCCTCAGTGTCCCCTTTGCGGGGGAAGTTTCCTTTGGGCCTTTTCCACCGAGCCGGGACCCTCCCCGGCTGCCCGGACACCTGTGCCGGCCGGGGCCGGGGGTCGCCCGCACTCACACCCCTGTGCTGGGCGCTGCGGGATGTGCCGCCCCCCTTAACCCTCACCTTGAGGATGTTCTCGTAGATGGTGGCCCGGAACTCCAGCAGCGCCTTCTGGTCGAACTCGCGGCCGTGGATGATCCGCATCTGCTTCAGGAAGGTGGACTTGCCGCTCTCGCCGGCGCCCAGCAGCAGGATCTTGACGAGGCGGCGGACGGCGCGGCGCTCCCGGGCCAGCATCGCGTCG
>VWZF01002810.1:0-49012 GCA_013396755.1 Sclerurus mexicanus
GAGGGATGGAGGGAGGGAGGAGATGGAGGAAGGGCGCGTCCCCTTCCCCTCGCAGGAGCCGGCGGGACTCCCTCCCGTGCCCCGGAGCTCCAGGTGTGCCGGCACCTGCCCATCCCGAGGGACAGCGCTCACCTCGTGCCCTGCTGCTCCTGCTCGGCTCCCGGCGAGGGCGGGCAGGACGCGGGGATCCCCGGGGTCCCAGGGCTCCTGGCGGCTCTCAGGGCGGGCGGAGTGAGGACTCTGTGTGTGTGTGTCTCCCTGTGAGTGCTCGGCGGCCCCGCCCGGCTCCCCGCCCTTCCCGACTCCTCTCCCGGCTCCCGCCCGCTCCTCCGATCGCCGTCCCGTCCTTCCCTTCCGCTCCGGGTCCCTCCTGAAATACCCACCCGGGCTTCGCTGCCCCCCGCCGCCCCGCGCGTCCCGCCCGGGAAGCCGCGCCGGAGCTGGAACAGTTCGGGAGGCAGCCCGACCCAAAAAAGGCCACGGGCTGCGGCTCCTCGCTAAGAACCTCAAAGGACACTGACAGCAAGGGAGCGGGAGTGGGTTCCATTAGGTCAAAAACCTGGAGAAAGCATGACAAATACTGTACAGGTGGCAACAGGAATGTGTGTTTTGGACGAGAGAAGTAGTATGGAAATACATCCGCAAGTGCTAATCATCAGGAAAAAACCAGCGATGTGAGGATGGAAGGAAGTAGAGGAAATAAAGCAGCACTTGAGATCAGGGGCTATCTGGTATGCATTTATACTGTGTGTGATAATCTGTTCTGTGACCAAAGCCCATATGTACTAGATCAGTGTAATAATAAATATTAACAATTACATCACTTAAAACAAATGCAAGTTCAAATGAAATGTAGGTGGTAGGTCTCTTGCAACATAAACCAGCCAATGGAAAAACAGTAATAAAGTAGCTCACCAGACTTTGTAGCCCAGACACCAGAAACTTTGAGCCTATTTTACGTGTCCATAAAATTCCCACTCAGTTGTGCACACAGGGAACGAAGAATTAGTTGATGTACATTTACAATTATATAACAAAAGTGGAAGCTGCTCAACCACATGAACTGAAAGTGTTACCCAGGGAGTCTGAACACTTTTTAGTAATTACTAATTTGTAATTCCTGGGATTTAAGACAATGAATTATATAATGCAGCCTGGAATAGTTCAGCATCTCTAAATTTCAACAAGCATGAAATTCTCATTAGTATATAAAATGTAAAATGCAAGGGTTAAACTTACTATTTCAGTTCAAAATATTCTTAAAAATACAGTGATATTTAACTTATATGTAAAAAAAAAATTAAAAATTGGTTGTTTTTAACAAGCCAACTCAAGGGTAAAACCAGAAATATTCAAATAAATGTACCTGCATTTCTCACGTCTGAAGGCAGTCCAAGCAGAGGGTGAAGTTTAGAAACACAAATCCTGCCCTGCTTTCCTGACTCACTGTCACTATTATGGCCACTCCACCCTCAGTAGCTGAGCATTGTCCAACTGTTCTGCAAAGGGATGGTGATTTCCTTCCTAACACCTAAACACACCTTGGCACCTTTGCAAAAGCTACAATAAAGAGCAGACAGTTTCCTTTCTGTTGATGACTCACGACTCTTATGGGTACATCCCCTGTATTAGACATTGCTAAAGACAAGTAGGTCTAATTCTATTCTCACTTTTAATTATTTTGAAATAAGTATGATGTAACTGACAGCAATGAAATCACTGCTGATTTTCATCAAAATTATAAAGGAGTCATTTTTGCAAACTAGGTTCCCATCAAGCAACGTACTTCCAGAGCAGTAGTACCAAGGAGTGCTATGGGGCTGAAACAGGCCCCTGCAGAGCCTGCCCCAAGGTAACTCACGCTTCAGAGGGCTCTGGGGGGTGTTGGAAAGGAAATAAAAACATTGCTTCACGTCTGCCCCAAACCCACCTCCTCCTCTTGCCGTGCCTCCCTCTGCTTCCCTCCATGCTCCATCAGGGATGCCTGGCTGCAGTGGTGCCACGGAACTGTGCGATGTGAGCCAGAGCCCTGCTGTTCTGTCACATAAACTATTGCAAAATGGCAAAAGCTGCAATAATGATCTCTGTAACCAAATCCACTGACTGGTCACAGACTGTCAAAAGCAGCTCTATTATGGCTCAGGACTAAGACATGAAACCCTGTGTTCTGTCTTGAGCTGACAGCATCCCCATCTCTGTTCTGAAGGGCATCTATTTCTTATTTCTTATCTAGTTCCTACCAATTTCTCATGTAACACAAAGACAATAACACTTGCTTATGGCCTTTATACGATCTGTTGTGCACTTGTGAGGAAAAAAATTCTGCATTGTGACACACCAAACAACTGCTCTGATGTATGTCCCACTCCCATTATTAGTATCTGATTTCATAACCAGACTCAATGACATTGGTTGAATCACCTGAGAAATAAAGCATTACTAAAAAAGGTGTGGCCACAGTATTCTGAAAAGGCTTAGAAAACATTGCCAAAAATTACCTTTATATCGTGATTATAGATCCACAACTTGCACTGCAAATTATTTTTACCAGGCAGTAGCCACCTGCCCTGAAAATACTCCTGGCACTAGTTTTCTTGATGTAAAATCTTTCTGGGATTTTTTTTTCTTTAAAACACAGTTTAGTAACTATGTAAAAAAAATAAAAGTCTGTTCCCCAAGCATTAAATTTCCCACTTTTGCATTGCAAGGCATCCAATCTTTTGACAAGTTTAATCCTCTGCAAGTGGGTTAGAAATAAAAATTCCTCAGCCATGAAAAAGGTGAGTTCTCTTTTAGTTTTGATCTGTATTTTTACTGTACTGTCAAAAGTAATGAAGTTTACAGTTGTTGGGAACAGTAAATATTCCAATAAAGGGCAGAATGTAGTCTACAAAGGTTAATTTACTCTGAAATGGAAAAAAAACACTCTAACAGTCTCCCAGGCCCTTTGTATAATCTCAGATTCTATGTCTATTAGTAAAAAATGTTGTGTTCCCCAGCAAAATTAGATTATGATTTATAAATAGTCAAGTGGTTTTGGTTGAGTAAAAGCTCATCATAAACCTAATTTGCTAATACAGAAACTCAGGGCAAGTTCTGTGAACAATTTGATGTTGATTCAGTGTTAATATAGCATTTGCACGGGGAGTAGATGTGTTACATTTAGAATTACCTGAAACCACAGAGGCACCTTCCCTGTGGAGACAAAATGCCAAATTGATGGACTGTTCTGAACTAAACTGACATGACTCATATAATCAAACTTCTCTTCAAGTAGATCTTTTCGCACACCAGTAGCAACTAAATAGTTAGAACTCCAGTTAAATCAGCAGCCCAACAGAACAGCATTGCATACACTCACTCACACTAGTGCAATCTTCCATCTATTGTCAAGGCCTGGGACCCTCCCAGGAGAGTCTGGAAAAAGGTTTGATTTCTGTGGTAAATCAGCCTTGGTTGTTACAACACCCTGCACCTTAAGTTTTTTCTATTAACTAATGAAGAAAATTCTCCAGATATTGATTTCTTCTTGCATGATGTTTAGTTTCACAACTATTATATTATAAATTATTATATCTAACTGTATATAACTGAACTTCCTCGCCCCCCCCAACATCTTTAATATTTTCACATAATGTTTTCAAGCTCCCAGCCTTCCCACAATATCTGCATCCAAGTAAAACACCAAAATCCCAAACAACTGAGCTTTTAGCACTGAGGTAAGTATGGGCAAGCACCAATTGCTGGTCATCCAGGTGACATCTGACTCTGAGCAAAGAACATTTCCTTTTCCTCTGCTCTTTATGAGCAGGACAATACAACCGGTCTCCTCTTTTTCCACAGACTTCTACAAATGTGAAAACACTGTCCACAGTGCTGCTGCCCATAACATCAGAGGGAAATCACACTGTATTAAATCAGTTCTAAGACAGTAAAGAACAAAACAGTATCTTATCATAAAATATATCAATTGATCCTTGTTGTTTTTTGTGAGTCTGAGAAATAACTTAGCAAATTCTCTTAGAATTACCAATACTACTCATATGATTAGAATCATAGAACTGTTGAGGCTGGAAATGCCCTCTAAGATCACTGAGCCCACCTGTTAGCCCAGAGCCACCATGTTCACCACTTGTATCCCCAGTGCCACAGCCACACGCCTTTTGAACACTTCCAGGCATGGTGACTCCACCACTTCCCTGGGCAGTATAGTCCAATGCCTGACCACCCTTTCAGTTAAAAAGATTTATCCTAATATCTAATCTAAACCTCTCCTGGTGCTGCTTAAGGCCAGTTCCCTTAGTGGCCCTTCAGAATGGTTCTGATTTACTTGGAGACCGACGCAGGATTAGGAATTGTGGGCCAGAAGCCCAAAGCTGCAACAGGTATAAGCACTGTACACATCCTGTTAGTGCACGTAGCAAACTATCTGAAATCATGTAAGCAATTCAAGTGTTCAGGAAGTTTTAGACTCTTTAGAATTTTAGAATTACAGATTCTTCTAGAGCCTTTTGACTCTGTCAGATCAAAAGTCCATTATAAAAACCTTAATTTACCTGAGCAACATAAGGAATCAGACTGGTTTCAAGGCTTATCCCTGAAATTACAGCTGGCAGGGTTCACTGACTGGAACAGTGCTCTGAAATCCACTTGGATAAAAGAATCCACATAGAAATCTTAGGTATTTATCACATCCTCTTTGACAATATGAATCCTGTCCAGGTTATCACAGTTTTGTAGTTGGTGTAGATAGTTTTCACCTGCCACGCACAACAACCATGTACTGCTAGGAGACCTTCAAGGAGGATATAGGAAAAATAATTACATAAAATCACATTAAGGCAATTTTATTAGAAAATAAAATCAAATCAGAACTAGTCTGTCCAATACAGAAGTCGTAGAAAGTTTCTTACAGTTGCTTAATTATAATAAACCCCCACCAAAACAGCTGTTTCCCTTCCAGCTGTAGGGTATGAGCAGCAGTTAGCAAGTCTGGCTGGTTGTGTGCTGTGTGTAACTACATTTAAAGTGTACAGGAGAAAGCTATTGCACTTGGAAGCCATTTCTTCTTACACTATTAAGAAAAATCCAATGAATGAAACTGAACAAAAATATTTTATTTCGATATTTAACTTCTAAATTATAGTTTCATAAAAAAATTATTTCTGCAAAGGTCAGCTGCATTCTATTTTCAGCAACTGATGTGTTCATGTACAGGTACAAATTATGGCAACAACGATACTCATCATTCAAAATGTTGAACACACCACCATATCTTGGGCCTTCAGTTTTCCCATGTCTTTTCCACCCTCCCAGAAAACACATTATAAAATACCCAAACAATGTTCACAAATTTCAGTAGAGCAGAAATTAAAGGGATCCTTTCACTATAAACATTCTGTTTTAGAGTTTACTAATGCTTGAAAATAGTACCAAGCTAACCTTTAACATGTGTATTAGCATATTTGTCTTTTAAAAAGTAATTTTTAGTGGATTTTTGCTGTTATAAAATAAAGAATTCTTGCCAATTCAGTACTATGTCCTTCCAGCATCTCAATATACACAATGTTTTTCTAATTAAGAACTGTGACTTTGTAAAAAAACTACACTAAATCAGATTAAGTATCACTTCTCTCACTTTTGTACATTTTAAATGTGGGCTGTCCTAATCTAAATTTTCAATTAATTATACTGTCTTTCTTCTTAGTACATACAATATACTGTTACCACCTTAGGCTAAGAAGGAATTAAGGAATTTTTCTGGCTCCCCCTCCCTAATGGATTTGACTGTCATCTGCACAGAGCTTTCATAATTAACAAATGAGATTTGCAGGATTGTACAGCAAATTTTGAAGAAATAAAAACATTAATGACAAGTGATTCTTTGTGCAACTGCCTTTGTCCCTTTTCAAAACTCAGCTTTCTTAGAGCTCAAAAAGAAAACAATTTAATTTCCTAATACCAATTGTGCTACTGAATTTAATGGAACAAGGAAATCTTCCCAATCTTCAGTCTAGCATAAAATAACATGAGGAGAGCTGCCACTTCCCAGGGCTGAGGGCAGCATTACCTTCACCAGCTACCTGAGAATTGCCTCCTCACATCTTGCAGCTTTGGCCTTTCCACGCACAGCAGATCTCCAGCACACAAACCATCACCTCTCTGCCTGGGTCTTACCAACCCGAACTCTTTCGCTAATAAAATAGTGAGAACTGCACCCAGTCAAGATCCTTCACACCTGAATGCAGTGGAGGAGCATTTACCTCTGAATGATTCTGCGTGGTTTGACAATTTTTCAGGAATTTTTCAACTTCAAAGAACAGGAAAACACGGAGAATTTTGCCTTTGGTACAGCCCAAGGCACAGCATTAAAAATATCACTGAAGGGGCAGATGATTCACTATGTAGGCAAAACTACCTGAACTTACTGAGATATTGCAAGTTTTGAGGTTTTCCAGTTAGTGTTCTCCAAAACTCAGAAAGCAGGCAGAGTAGGGAACATTACATTAATGGACAAGGCCCTGCAGATCCAACACATACATCTAATTGATCACAGAATTCCATATTACAAGTGCAAAGCACGTTCTGCCATCGATGGTGATGGTCAAATAATGTTACAGCACTTCTTACTCCACCTGTGACAACCATCTCAAGAGTCTTTTATTTGGAAATTCAAATGATTAAATACAAACTGACATAAAAAAACAAACAAACCCCAAAACAAAACCCCTGAAAACAACCCAGGAGCTTTAAAGCTACTCAGTTAGCCAAAATCATCCCTTGTTTAACAGTTCTATCTCATGCTATTAAAATGGATAATACAATGTAACAGTTAGCAATGTCTAATTCTCATCTATCAAAACTGAGAGAATATTTGAGGTATAGGAGTTCTCCCTTGGTTCTCCCTACAGTAGCCTCCTGCCAGTGGAATGTGAATACAGGTTAAATGAGACAGAATCTGCCTCCATGAGTAAAATTAGCAAAGGCACATTGGTAAGGAGTCCTTTACTACTTGTTGTTATCACGCTTATTATAACAGTGCCTACAACTGCAGTTACATAGATGTGTTTTAAGTATGAAAAGTTGCTCTTTGGAAACAGGGGGGACACTTTGGATGAAGATTTACCCACCTGGTCCCTGCAGAAAACAGGACATGCATGCTCTGTGCCTGCAGGTAAAGTTGTAGTTTTTGGGGTTTTTTTCTTAACAGAACACCAGTACAAGTACACTCTCTAAATCACTAAGTAATGATAAACATCATGAACTGCAAAGTAACTCACAGGCTTCCGATTACTGCTTGGCACAAAACAAAGTATTTCTGCCTGTTAACTGTCTTGGCTTGTCTTACCCCAGGTGATTTTGTAGCATCATGTCCTTGAAGGATAATATGAACCTCCCCATAAAGCATTCTCATCTCATGGCTGAACAAATCCAGAATGTTATCTTCAACATAAAATCTGCTCTTCCTTCCTCCACCTCTTTAAAGTATTCTTTATATTAGCCCTTCCAGGAAGAAAAGAGGAAAATTTGTTTCCATGGTATCACTCAGCATATGGAGGACCTATATTTTTGTCTATTACAAAAATGATACTTCAGCCTCAGCATGGTGCTATTTGTGAGTCATCACAGCCAGACTGGGGAGGACAGACAGGAGCTTAATGCAGAAGAGTGAGACATGAACTCATCTGAAATGAAATACTGAGACACATTAACATCTGGGACAAAGAGGAGGCTGAGGAAAGGAGTTCAAGCATTTCTGAAAGAAAACTATTTCTTCTCATGGAGAATTTCTTCATCTCACCTTTGGCCTTTTATCTTGCTTCTGAAAAAATCCTGCTTTCATTTACTACAACACTCTTGCCATCAAGTACATCAGCACTTAAAACTAGAGGCTGGACTACAAAATTTACAAAGACTTAATGTTCCAAGCTCTTTTATGTCCAGTTGCAATTTTACTTCTAGCAAAAAACAGAAATTTTGATTATGGCATCTGTAAACAGTGTAATATCAAGACATTTAAGTTATAAGGAATAATTTTGAAGTGTATTTGCTTCTATATTTCCATGCTGCATTTTTCAAATATTGAAAGACTTTTTATAAAACCCCAATAGATTAAAGCTTACTGGCCGCAAAAAAAATGGAATAACTGATTTTCTTCAGGGACTGTTTGTTCCTTCAAGTAGGTTTAGTGCTGAGACAGTGTGGTAGTTAAAGCACAAACAGAGGCTGTTGATAAAGTGGCAATGCATAAGGACATTGTAATGTATTACAAAGGAGCAATTGCCTGCAGTTCATCAGTATGGATATGGCAATGAAGTTCTGCTTTACATATTCCAGGCACTAAGAACTTTGTAGCAGTGATTACAGGAGGTTCTTCTTCCCCTATAAATGGGAAAAAAAAAAAGGTGAGCTTCATCAATTGCAACACTGATTTTGTACTTGGTCAACATTTTAGAAACAATGCAAAAGAAAAACTTAGGAAAACCCTCTGGACCATCCTGCTGAACATCCCTGAGGCTGAACTACCACGCTCAGTAACGCCTTATCTAAAGAAACAATGCTCATTCTCTCCCCAGGCAGGACTTCTTAGGGAAGACCTTGTTAGTAAATGGCCCTAGTAAAGGTTTGTTTGATGGTGCTTCCTCAAAATTAAACTGGTTTGAACTTCAGCTGAGGATGCCCAATGCGATGAGAATCTTTTCTTTGCAGAGCAGTAGTCTGCACAGGAACTGCACTGAAAGATAGAAAGTATTCCAAATTATGTGACTTATGATTTTAATTCCAAAGATTAAATAAAACTATCCTTTACAGACAAAAGATCTACTTTGAGATGGTCAATGACAGAGCTATTCACGTCTGTTCTGAGCAAGTAATGGGTAAAAAATAGGTAGGCAGAACAGAAATGGGAGTGTGAATTCACTGTAATAGCTTTTCTGACAACAAGAATAAAAGCTAAAAAATTCTATTTACTCCTCTCATTAGCAGGCATATATATATATATATTAGGGCTATAAATATTTTGTATGTCTGGGACAGTAAAGAGATTGGCTGGCACTCTAATAGGCAGATGAGGCTCAGTTCTATACACTGTCTCCTTTGCATCCTGTACCTAATCAGGATGTGGTTTGGGTGAGGGGATGTTTGAGGGAGAGTCAGTCAGGGGGGGTCCTTCTGTATAAGGACAGTAGATGGGAAAAGGGCAGAAATTATTGTGGTTTCTTAAGACACTGGAACATCAGTGCTAAGACCCAACTCCACCAGCCAGAGCTATAATGTTTAATCTCTCCAGCTGAAGCATGTTAACAACTAGGTATGTGACTTGAGAATTAATTACTGGAAAGACTGGCTCTTTCTTCCAGTGCCCCCTTGCAGCTGGGATACCCAGCTGACAGCCCAGTGATTGAATCAGGAGGAGGGGAGCACTGGGAAAGCATTCTTACAGAGAGGCCATACATTCTAAACTAGCATCCTACTGCCACCCAACACTACAACTGCTACAGACACCACCACCCCGCAAATGTGAGAAAAGGCTTAAGTCAGAAGATGGTAGGAAATTAAAGAATACAGTATTAATTTTGAAAACAGAGTATTTGTGGCTTAACTAATTAAATCAGCAAATCTGGGGTTTTCCACCTGAATTTTTTTTCAGGTTTTAACTATTTTATAAATAGAGATACTCTATCTGTAAATAAACACCTGTATGATTCTCCTCCACGATAATTCTGGCATCAAATACTAGTTATGAACTATCTTATTAATAATAAAATTGAATTCATTTAGCCGAGAGAAAAGTCTAACAAATTAGCTCACTGTCAACACTCACTGCCAAAAGCAGAACAGCATCCCACCATCCAAAGGCAATATTCACCTGTCGTAGCCGCTTAAGGAAAATCTCAGCAAAGAGCACTTTCATCATATGGATAAAATTGCTGCAACGTTCCACACTGATGTGGTTGTGATGCCAATTCAATATACTGTAACTAGTAAAGTCAGAGCAGGGTTTTTATATAGCCTGAGGCAAAATTTACACCATCTAACAGGAGGTGTCTAAGCTGGGTATCTATTTTGGACAATGTCTTCCAAGCATTTGAATTCCTCCACTGAAACCCATTTGTTCATTCCCCCAGCTCCGTATCTGATGAGAAGCCTGATGTCACTCTGAAACTTGAGTTAACCACACTACAGACAATATCCCTAAAGGTTTTAGTATGTGCTGGAGCAAAACAGGGTATCAGGTTTAGATTTATGGCTGGCTGTGAGAATGCTTCAGCAGATCACCCTCTTGATTAAACCACCCAGCTGTCAGCCGAAATCCCAGCTGCCAAGGAGCCCCTGGAAGAGAGAAGCCATCCCTCCAAGAATAGGTTAATTAGTGAGAAGTGACTTATTAATAGAATTTTAGTGAAATCGTACCTCACTGAGATTCCCCCTACCCCCACTACAAGTTAAGAAACATTCATTTTTCTAAACTTACTGAGACCTGTTTTACCATCTTTACACAATGCTCACTTTTCTCTGCAGCCTCCTATAGGGCTCCTCACATATCATCTTACCTATTTTCAGATGGTAGAAACACGCCCACCGTAACTGAATTTCTGAAGCACTGCTGTATCTTACCTAAACCTGATGATGAAGAAACACTTCCTGTAATGGAAGATGTTTCCATTTGGTCTGTCAATAGTCCTTCCATTAAAGGCAAAGATAATTCCGATGAAGGAACAGACGAATCATAGATTCCAGAATCTCGAGGCATGTCTTTTGAAGCTTTACCAACATGTAACAACGGCTGAAGGACAGAGCTGCCACCACCCTGCATGTCCTGAGTTTCTACATCTTCTCCAAGGTTTAAGTGCTGAATTATACAGTGAGAGTCTGAATTCCCTGCTGAAATAATATTTACATCTGTTTTCAGGTAAAAATCGCCATCCATCACCTGTTTATTCACTAAGTCATTTAAAACCAAGCCTGAATCAAATTTTTCCATGACAGGCTCCGAGTAATGTAAAGAAGGTGGAGGGAAGGGAATAAATTGTTTCTCAAACCAATCTGGTTCCTGATCAATGAACTGATGCATATTGCAAATAGCAACATAGAGGGATCTCCCAGACCTGCTCCTGAAATAATTCCTTTTACTAATGTTAACAGGAAACACCTCTGAATCCCGTACACTGAGATCTCTGGAGTGTAAATGGGAATACAGCTGAGGGAGATTGTCCATGAGTTTGTATTTTGTGCTCAGATCCAGAATAGCAGGGATGTCTCCTTCACAGGAGTAATCAAAGTAGACTGCAATGAACTTGCACAGGTCAGCTGAATTCTGCTTTGCTTGACGAAGCTTCTCTGCGACAGTCAGCACAGCAAACAGAAAGAGTTCTCCCTTGCCTGCATCTTTGGTTACCCCTCTGTGCTTCCAATTCTTTTTTTCAACAAAGTATTTCATTCCTTTGGAACATACAATGATGATAAACTGGGACTCATTAATTTTTTTAATAAGCCACTCCTTCTGATCTTCTTTACAATTTTTTAGATCTTCCCACAAATCTAGAGCTACCTGGAAAAGAAAAAAAAAAACATTTGGGTTGATATTTTTACATTATTAGATATATTTGCTAATAAAACTTAAATGAGCTATATTCAGTCAGCCTGTATTTATCTGACAATTGAGAATTACTGGTAAGTTTAACTATAGCTTGTCCCTGATGCAAATACAAGCTGTTTTACAAGAAAAATAAGTAATAATTAACATAGCATTGACAGTGAACAAACTGGAATTAGTGAGATGAACTATGTCAGTAGTTATTCACCAACACAACACTCATTCTAAACTTGGCTTGTGGGCTCAAAACTTCCCTGGGCTCAGGAAGTGGGAAAACCTCTATTTAACAAAAAAAAAACACAAAAGAAAACAAACCACAAAAAAACCCCCAGAAACAACAAAAGAACCCTCGTTACTTTATGAACCCATTTTGGTGCTCATTTATTCCTTAAAGAAAAACACATACCTAATTATACCAGCATTACATACAAATGTATGGAACCAACATATAATTGCAAAGCCAAGTAGCTGAATGTAAACCACGTAGTTCCTTAAAAAAGGAAAGCACTATGGACTTGATACACAGGAATGTCTCTTGAGGAATAAAAACAACATAGAAAATGGGGTTGGACAAGTAAATTATGATTTACTTATGTGATCAAATTATATCTTATCAATCCACAATAAACAATTGTTCCCACCTAAAACAACTTTACCATTGTACATCTGGGTCCATAATGTGCTGAATGTAATGGAAACAACAGAATCACAGAATTGTTTAGATTGAAAAAGACCTTTAAGATCAAGCCCAACCATTAACCCAGCACTGCCAAGGCTACCACTAAACCATGCCCCTAAGTGCCATATTCATTTATCATCTTTTGCATATTAATGTAGTCTGATGCCAAGAATTCTCATGTCTAGATAGAAACTTAATTACTGCCTATACTATCAAGTCCTTCCAGTTAGGAAGCAAAACAGCAGCAGCTTTATCTGACAAGTTCTGAACATTTTATCCTAGGAGTCGTTTTATTTTGTACTTAATTTAATTTTCTGACCATCCTACATGGTCTGAAATGCCTGTGTACACCAAGAAAGACACAGTGCTTTACCCCACAGAAAGAGGAATTAGTAGGATAACAGAAAAAAGAGATGCAAAAAACTTGCATAGTAGACACACATCAAAACTACTTGTAAAATCTTTGAAGCATTTTTGCAGAGAGCAAAGATTTTTGCTCTGCTCTATCACCCACAGCAGAGTGAAAACTGTGCCCTCTCAGAAGACAGAGTAGATGGATGCCCAGAACACAAGGACTCATCAAAACTGTTACCAAAGAGGAGGAAAGTGATCCTGCCTGCAGTGTCATGCAGTTGGACTGGATGCAAACTGGGGGTTCCTTCCAACTGGACAATTCTGCTCTATGCAGGGCAGAGAAGTCATTTTACTGCTCCTGGGAGATACTCTGAGACAGGTACAATGCAGGTAGTTTTGTGTATGTTTTTGTTTATATGCTCCAAAATCCAGTCTGATCTACGATTCGTGAGAAAGGATTTTTATTATGGTCATGTTATTATTTTAAATGGCCATTAAATGCCACTGATCTTCTCCTTTTTGAAAAAACATTCCTATTCCATATGAAAAATACTTGTGTAACTGTTCCGTTATGCATTAAACATCACTTTTTATATTAAACTCCACAGCTCTAATAACAACATACATTATTTCTGTACGTGGATGGTATCAATATTTGTTACATAGATTTTAAATGATGCCTGAGATCAGATATTCCACGGACTGGTTACAGCAGTACCAGCTCCCCTTAACGCTATTCCAAAGCACATCCCTAAAAGGGGGGTTCAAGGAGGTTATTTATAAAGCACCTTCCCCGAACTGTGTTAAACAGTGACCCCACCACAGACGAGGCTGTGTTACTGTGTTTGGGCACCAGAGAGCAGACTTGCTGTAAGGAAACCCAGCTCCAGCTCATCCCCTTCACAGCCCAGTGCGGGAGGGAAAACGCAGCAAAAAGAGACCAACGACTGTCCTGCCTTTTTCCATTTGGAAAGTGAAAGGCTGGCCACATATCGAATATATTTCAGAAAGCAGTATGAGATTCTGAGCCCAGTCTGACAAAGTAACAATTGGAATGTCCCTCTCATAGCTTTCAATCAAAACAAAGAAAAAAGAGTTGCTGATTTTATAGCATTAATAGAAGAAACAAAGAACAATTGAAATTAAAATAGAAGGTCAACAATTAATCCTAATTACAGATTTTGCTCTACAAGTAAGAGTTTTGACAGATTCAATTATTTCAAAATTACAATGCATATTTTAGGAATACTGGTCAAAGTTCGCTAGACAGCAATACCTCTTTGTAGCTGCTGACTATACAGATTCGAGACCTCCTATACAGAAAAAGTCTTTAATACAAAACAAGGTGAACACGGCTGAACGAAGGTCCTGGAATCTTAATCGCCCAATTTTCCAGTATTCTATTGCCTTTTTGGATTTTTTTAAAACACTGGATATGATCTGTTCATTTCTCCAAGTAAAGAAAATTTATACGGACAATATTTAGAAAAATAGGAAAAGTTATCCCTGAGCTGTGAAAAGGAAAGATTGAAATACATCATTTTCAAGCACCTATTTCTGGGAGTGCTGTTTCAATTAAGGGAAAGTTATTTCAGAAGAAATGAGTTTACCTCACAGCCACAGAAGTCCTGAAGAAAATAAGCAAAGCACTGGATGACATTAATGTGCTTCTGGCAATCTTTACTGGAATAGCAGATGAACACTTTGGGCCGGGGACGAAGTCTTTCCACATGGAGACCTGCAGCATATGCTGAAGATTCTGAGCTCTCCTCATCTAGCTGGGAATATATATTTTCTAAATTGGAAGAAAAAAGAGAGTTCACACTATAAAGCTTGTTTTGGTTTGGTTTTTTAGGACTTTTGTAGGCTCTTTACTAATGCATACAGTAAGGACTTTTTTTCTGAAGATTATTCTTTCCTTTCCATCCTGAAAAAGAAAAGTTACACACACTCTATTTATCCAGCTAATGAGTTGATACAGGTGGGACACACTTTCAAACTGAAATGTGCAGTTATTTCTGTACAACTCAGAAAACTCAAGAAAGGTTTATTTTATAAACAGAATGAGGTTGTTTCACCTTTATCCAGCTTCAACAGTCTTCACATGTCTGTTCAAATATTATAAGGATAAAATGTATCATCATTAAGAGTTTCCTAACAGTCTCTTGTTTAAACAAAAAACAAACCACAATATGAGCCAGGTATGAAAATTAAACTCCAGGAACACAGACCTCTTCAGAATATCTTACAGGATCTCTCCAGTGTATACATACACATATGTGTTTGGACATTAATTTGACATTAAATTGAATTAAGATATGATTAATTTAAATCAAAATAGGCATTAGTGTTTATTTCCTTGCATAAATGCTTTTATGCTGGAACATAAAAGTCTGGCCTTATGCCAGACTAATTCAATCTAGTTCTACAGCTGATTAAGCTAATTTGGAACAAAGCACGAGTATTTCAAAATACAAATATCCATCTAGGGATTTAACTTAGAACAATTCATCAGGAGTAAGTACTCTGGAACAACTCTCTCTGTAGACAAACCCCCAGTGAGTTGTCTGGGATTTTTGTTGGAACTGTGCTAGCTGTGAGCGACGGGATAGCTACAGAAGACCAGAAGGTAAAAGGATTTAACCCAGCTGGCATACAGCACTTGCAGTATATCTCAGTGCCAAAATCCAGGTGGATAGCACAGATATGTGAGGTTTGGAGAAGTAATCTCTTTTTCCATATTCATGAAACCACATGATTCTCTAAATTCTATATGAAATGCTGATGGATTTTTAACATCTCAATGTATCAAGTACTGCTTGCCAGCTCCTGGATACAGAGAAGAGAGCAGTCAGCAAGAGGAATGGAATCTAAGTTAGAAAAACATCTGCAAGCAAGTCTTAGAAAGAGTAAATTTAGGACGATAGCTTAGGATGAAATGCAAAGGCAACTTCCAGTAAAGTGAGCAAATCTGGAATAACAGATAGATTCCAGACAGCACTCTGAACTGTATTGGCATCACAGGGCTTTACTTTCCTTCTGATTTAAAATAAAGATGAATTAGACATTTCTGAGTGAAATAAGGGAATGTTTAAAACATACCAATTTACAAATCTGTAATCTACATGATCATGTAGTACTTTCTCAAATATTAAAAAAACCACACATGAAACAAAAAATATTTCCCAACAGTAGTTTTTTTGTTCCTCCAGCAAAGTCTTGCCTTGTGATACAATACTGTATAGGCAACAAATTACCACCAATTAAGAAATTGCTACAGGTTTCAACACAGAGAGAAGCTGTGGGGAGAAAGGACAGAGAAGAAGAAAAGAAAGCTCTTCAGATGAAGGTATTTTTAGAATTAGCCTACCAATTAAGACTATTTTGGTTGCAAGAGAATACCTTAAAATGGAACTCTGTACAACCACCCCTCTTACCTTGCTGTTTCTTGCGGCACATCACCGTGAAAAGCGTTGCAAATGCTGAAATGACAACTAAAGGGACTGTGATGGCAATGGCTCTTATTGGTCCCGCCCACGGAGAATGCACTTGCAAAAATAAAGCAGAATTCATGTTCATGTCAGTTGGATGCAATTAAGGTTATGATGCTTCATATTCACATACCCAGCACAAGCCACTTTCCCACATGGATTTCCGATGGTGTATTCATCTAAACTCCACTAAAGAGAAGCACACAGACCTGCACACGTGTATGCACAAGTGTCCAAGTCCATTCTCTTTTAATTACGTCAAAAAATCACAGCATAATTGTCTCAATAGTCTTGATTATGGCAGACAGACAAAGGTCAAATTGAGACTTATTTCCAACAAAATTAAAATTGAAACTAAATTAATACAGTAAATACAGTGTATTGTTAAAAAACAGAAATCATACCTGGTTTTAGTGCATAGTGCATTGTTTTCCTTGTTGTATTAGTGTCATCAACCAGCTTTGAAAAGTAAAACATGAATTTTATTTATTTTCTGCAATAGGGAAATAACTATAAAAGCTTTCAGGACCAAATGTGAAGAAACTTACTGTTCAAAACGTTAAAACTAAAAAACAGCATAAACTAGTATAATAAAAACTGACCAAACTACAGAACTACAATTAAAAAAAAAAAAAGGTCAAAGTTCAGGAATTATGCAGGCCCACAACTTCAATTTAAGGCACAGATGAAACTGCTGTGCACTCAGGGAAGCAAAGTTATGGAAAGGTCAAGAACAAACTAAAAAATTTACATGTCCAAGGTAGTTCAGCAGGGAAGCCTGAAGCCCAATTTTATTGAGTATTAATGTGATTTGAAATACTTCCATTTTAGTTAATTTTTCCATTAACATACTCATTTAGCTGTTGCAAGAAAAGACAATTTATAAATATTACCTCAATGATATAATCCCCTGGAGACACATTTTGAAGAACACAACTGGTAGTGTCTGTGTTTTGCTCCTATATCAAAGAAAGAACACTTTACAAGCCATTCATATACTTTTAAAACCCAATAAAGAATACGTTCACATTGATTTAGAAATATGCAGTACCCTCTTCTATTAACACATCTTTAACCAGCAAAACTAGGTCTTTCCATTCCACTACACAATCATCTGCCTGCAGAACTAAAATATGATTATTAAAAGCCCCCTCAGTCTAATACGTGAACTCTCCATTATGTCCTGAAGCTCCACAGCTTTCAACTTTTTTCAACTTCAACAGCTTTTACAACTAATTAGTTGTAGGGTTTTCAAGAGAGAGAGCAGTCTCTTCCCATGTGCTTATATTATCCAGGGCCAACAGAGCCCTCAAGCCTGGTTTTGACTGACGAGTTCTATCACAGAACAATTATTATTCACATAAATCATACCAAATAGTTTTAAAATTTTAAAACTGGTACTATTTTATATTAACCTTTTAAAGTTTCTCTAAGGCCTTAGAACCCCTCATGTTAATAGGTTTGGTGCTTTTAAGAGCTGCAAAACTTGGCCACGTACCTGTTTGCAGGTTTTTTGCTTAAACAGCCCTTCATGCTTGAGTTTGTAGTGAAGAAAGTAATACCTAAACCCGAAGTTGTGAGGTGCATGATCAAAGGACACTTGCATGTTAAAACCCTGCTGGGTAACGTTCACATTCCTTGGCTTCCAGTCTGTCAGAGGAGATATTCATGAATTGGAGACTGACTCTTCAAGTACAGTAACTTTTTGTAAGATGAATATATAAAAAGTATTACATTTTACTTACAAGGTTTGCAGACAAGGTTTTCTGGCTGTAGCAACAATTCACATGCTACAAATATACAGAAAAATTATTAACCATACTGTATCAATGCTATTCAAGCAAAAAAAGAACACAGGCAAAAATAAGGAGTTCATCACTTTGAATACCTCCACCTTTTTCCCCAGACTCTAATATGCCTGGACTAAATATATTTTGCAAACTTAGCTTCTTTGTTACAATTTCAAGTCCCTTCTCATCTTTATATGAGAAATACAGGCCCACTAATTTGAAAATAACATTCCTTAGTGAGACAAAAGGGATAAGACCAGGCACAGCACATCAGGAGAGGAAGTTGAAACCAGCCTTAAATATACTTATTCAGAGTAAGTATGTCTGCTGAGCACTATTACAAATGTTACTGTGGTCTGCATTAACAGACAGGCTTGAAAATACTTTAAGAAAGTCTCATAGGGAAAAAAAAACCCCAAACCCCCAAGAAGAACAAATAACAGCATTTTACCCCACAGGGTAGCTGCAGTTTCTCATCATACTCTGTAAGCACTATGGATCTTATTCAAGTTTCTTCTCTGTACCTCCAGTGAGAACTGCTAAGTAATATCAGGCAATTCAACTTGATGTGTTGCTATTTAATTTTAGATGTACTCACCTACATCTGTCTGTAGGTATCTGTTTTTAAACTGTGACCTCAAAACCAAAAAACAACCTGCACTTCTTCACAATGTCCAGAGAGGGGCAAACCATCTTCATGTTAAATGGTCCTGAGAACCACAGGGGCAATCCTGCTGTGGGGAAAGCTGAGATAATCTCAGGTCCCTTCCAACTCAGACTATATTCTGTGATTCAGTCTTAACCCAGACTCAGCTAACATCATCATCCACTAGACTCCTTTGATGGGAAAACCAAAAAGCCAGGGGGCAGGGGCCCCACTGAAGTAATAATATGCAATGCTATATCAGTGGTAATAGGCAGTGCTATGTCAGTGACAGTGTGCGGTGCTGGATCACATGCAATACTTACGTCTAGTTCGGAAGAAGAATGGGTGATAATTACTTTCATTTTTAATGGAAGGAAATGGAACAATCTTTACAAAGTAATCGGTTTCAAACTTCAAATTTACAAAGGGCTGGGATTCCATTCCCTAGGAAAAAAAAAGACAAGATTGCAACATATTTTAAAATCAACTACCGTAACTGAAAGTATTTTTCAAAACAAGCCCACAGTTTTGCAATCAAAAGCAGAAATTAATACACTAAGAATCCTTATCTACTTCTCCATTCCACTTGGACATGAGGAATCTCATACAGAGTTGGATGTGGGCACCCCTCCTACAAGGAAAGGCTGTGAGGATTGGGACTGTTCATCAGTCTGGAAAAGAGAAGACTCTGGGGTGACCTAATTGGGGCCCTCCAGTACCTGAAGGGATCCTGCAAGAATGCTGGAGAGAAAGTATTTACAATGGCCTGGAGTGACAGGACAAGAGGCAATGACTTCAAACTGAAAGAGTATGTTTAGATTAATGTCAGGAAGAAATTCTTCACTGTGAGGGTGGGCAGGCCCTGGCACAGGTTGCCCAGAGAAGCTGTGGCTGCCCCATCCCTGGAAGTGTTGAAGGTCAGGCTGGATGGGGCTCTGAGCAACCTGGTCTAGTGGAAGGTGCCCCTGCTCATGGCAGCGGGTTGGAATGAGATGAGTTTTCAGGTCCCTCCCAACCCAAACCATTCTATAACGATAAACACTTTTGAGACTACTCACACAATCAAATAACAATGAAACTTTTCTTGAAACAAAGCACTTACAGTTCGTTTAAAATTGGGGCTGAGCTGCTTTGGGTCTTTCAAAACCATCTGCTGGCATTGTCTTCCCTCTGATTTTAACTCCTCAAGTATTACTCGAAATCCTTTCAGGTATTCAATCCCTACAAAGAGAAGGGAAAAAGAAAGAAAACAAAAATTTCAAAATGCATAATGTGGTATTATTGTAATTAAAATAGATTTGTTTTTAAAAAACAGAACTTCCCAGTCATATGCAATGTTTGCATTTAATACCCACTGATGTATGTCAGTTCTTCCCACATATCCTATCTTGCCTATCTAGAGCTCAGTCTTTGGCAAAGGCTGCAATTACTACATGCTTGTGCAATGCTTAGAGCAGAGGGGCCCACTTAGAGCTCAGCTGGGGCTCCCAAATTATCACTGCAATGTAAGTTATCATTACCTTCTTCACCCTCAGGAATACTTCATGGTAACTTCATATTTCCAGTGTTAGCAAGGAAATAAAACATTTTGCAGGGAAAATTATAGAAATATTCCTTTATAACATTTTCCCATAATTTCTGAGACTACCAGATTAAAGTGATAGCAATTGTTACAACTTCTTTAGTTTTAGTACAGTATGGGATAATAGAAAGCCTGACTCAAATGGAACGGAATTTATTTCAGTGCGTCTATACTTTCACTTATTTGTAACTGATGCCAGAACTACACCCATTTTGTTCAAGTTACTCTAACACAATGTCTTTACAATGCTCTCATCACAGAATTACTTCATTACACGACTAACCTGAGTCCCAGGGCTGTGAATGTCCCAGGATAATGCCAGTGTTACCCTGGGACAGTTCTGTGGCTCAGGCATCACAGGCACTGCATCGCCCTTCAGGACTAACTAGCACTACTCCACCTAATGACATCTTTTCAACAGCACTACACATGGCAGAAACAAATTTTTATCAGAGACACACCTTTTGTAAGCTAAATGCTACATCAATCAAAAATAATTTCAGTTCATGCCATGCTTATCAAACCAAAAAATAAAATCCCATTTCCCTCTACTACTCACCGACGGCATTTGCTGTCCAAAGAACCATCACAGCAACCTGCTCCTGGCAGGCGTATTGGCTGATAGTGATGTTCTGCACATCTCCAATCACGTGTCTTCCCACTGAATTCAGGTAAGGTGTGCAGTCTAAAAACACAGAAATCAACACTTCAAGAAAAACATTCTAGCTGACAAAAATCTCCTAGCGTTTCTTCAAGACTGAGCAAAGAAATAATACAAGTGCACTGTTTTCTATAAAAAAATAAATACTGTATAGTCAATCAACATGAAGTTTTTGTCTCAAGATATAAAAACCCACAAAAGTTTAAAAATCATTGAGCACATCAGTTGCAAACCTCTAGTTTACAAGAGTCCCAAGGAAATTACCAGTTTACACCACCATTGTAGCCTGATCCACATGACACATGTTGGGACTTCCAAAAGAGAGCAACTTTTTCTCATAATTGTTCAAAAGAATATGAGGACTGACATTAATTTTGTGCATGTGCAGTGCTCAGAGCAAGACAATGTTGGTCAAGGATGTGGCACATATGAGAACAATAAACCACATAAAGCTTGAGAACTGGTGCTCAAGAAGTGCTTTTGAGCCACCATATTGCTTGACCCTGAGCACACAGAACCCACTGCCTAAATCCACCTCCCCTCTGCTGTCCCTTCAGTAGCCACATCCCTGCAGACCACGTTACTGCCACTGGTTTCGTCTTGTTACCATCACAAAATACAGTGATGAAGTTACAGCTCCACAACCATGTGATTATAGAACACTTTAGCCTTCGTTAAGGAAACAATCAGAAGAAAAACAGTCCTCACTCTGCTGTTGAACGCAACCATGTCTTTATGCATTCAAAATAAGAAAAATAATCCCAAATTCCATTACTTTTAAAGCCTTACAATATTTAGGCTCATATTTCGTGGCAGGAAGAGAAGCAGCAGCCAGAGAATTCAACAGCTCTGGAGCACAGCACCCATGAAGATGTGTGTGCACAAACATTCTGCTTCTGAACTAGTGAAGCCAACAAAATCCAGAAGTTGACCAGTAGACTACATTTATTACTGAATGATTAAAAAACTGAAATAATCTATATGCTATGTGTTTGTCTATACAGAGAAAAAAAAGAAAAAAAGAAGCATGAAAAATCAAGTGCTATGATACGCCAGTACAGGAAATTTGAGTTTAATTTAGAGGTGTGATCTCAAAGGTAAGGAAAGAAAAACTATTAACTGTAAAGAAGATTTAGAAAATTACTTTTTACTACGACTAACCACAGCAAGGGGTCTTTTATGGAAGTGCCTCAGACTCAAGAATAGAACAGTTTGTACAGCAGTGCCTTTGACAAAAGCTGGGCACTGGCACTTCCACCGCTGCTTGTAGAATTCTGTTGCTATGAGCGAATGCAGTGACAGCATGAACTTCCTCTGAGGAGGGGAGAGGAGCTCTTTCAATGGAAAGTTTGAAGTAACTGCCTTTTGCTGTGTCTGGAACTAATTAATAGCAGGCCCGAGATTTTGGATCCTGGTTACTAGAATTTTATGGTCAAATGACAATTTGCCAAAATGGAATATAGCACAAATGTCTGAAGTTTGACTGCAAGTCACTGATTCACGTTTGTAAAGAACAACAGATTTAGGAAGAAAATAGCATGAAAAAAAAAATCACACTTCTTTTATTTGAATACAAGTGACATACTAAAAAATACAAATATTTGTGTTTCACCTGAACAAATAATCTAACCAAATACTTTAACAACATAAACCACAGTTTGCTAGAGTTTTTGTGTGACAAAATAAAAGCCTTGAAATCACAGCCAGCAAGCCGAAGTCTCTTTTGTGCTGCCTTATTCACAGTAAGTATGTATTTTCATATCATGTGAGCTCTTTAGTCTTCATATCAGTGAACTCTTTTCCTAGTACTGCAGAACTCAAATAACTCCTTTGTCCAGGAAGCATTCAGTGCCAACAGAACTTTGAGTTAATACTTCTCATTGGTTAAACACAGTTTCTGGTGCCAGAATTAATGGAAAAAGCATGACACATACTGGGACTTAAACAGACTCATTGTGTTAACTCAATGCGGGGATCTCTGGTTCTGACTGGTATTATTTCCTTGTTTTATGTAGATTAAAAAATCGTACCTCTTTTGTAATGACCATCTACCTCTTGTATCATCTGACAGAGATTTTGCTCATTTTAAATACTAAGATCAAATTAGATTAAAAAAGAGCTCACAGGGAAGGATTGCCAATTCCAAAATTAACATAAAAATAGAGGAACAAAAGGATGATTAGAGCGAAACAAATCACTTTTGAGTTTCCTGATGCATGCTCTTGATGGAATTTTACCTAAATGCAGCATCTGAAGTAATTTCTTTGGGTAGGTAAAAAAAAACAACCTGTGACTTGCACTGGCATTAAAACAAACATTACTGCTGTAAATTAGGACCTTGACTTACATTGAGTTTATGCTGATGATGGCCATTAACTGCCCAAATAATGATAAATTCCTAGTGTAGTCAATAGCCCTACTATGACAAAGACAACAAAGATGACAAAAACCTTTTACAAAACCCCCAACAATAAGATACAGCCATTTAGCAGATGTTTGAAGAGGTCTGAAGTATTATTGCCACAACCTGCTTATCACTGTTATTATGCCAGAGATTACTTTGTTCTTAGTTTAGCTGCAAAACAGACCACATCTGCTGCAGCTCTAAACCCATCTGTCCCCACTAAAAACACAGACAGCACTTCTCCACTAGCCTGGGCCTGTAAGGTTGGAGCTAAAGAAAAGTTCTAACTGCTTCAACTAGATGAAGAAATGCCATTCTTCAATATTCATATTCAGTCTTAATCATTGCAAAGATATTTTTAAGATATTACCTGTATGCAAATAAAAACTGCACACTTCATTCCATTTTCACCCAAAATTACATATCAGAGAAAAAAAATGTATAAAGTTCAAAGTAATCCTTTCCTATGAGTTTGTGTATTAAACCCTTCAGTGACTACATTCTTTCACAGAATAAGATAATTTTCTATAATTTTCTAGTTAAATACTGGACAGATGATGTAGGCCAATCTGAAAGTGAAACTACTGCAAATTCTTGTAGTTTTATTATCAGTGAAACACAGGAAGGATCTACCAGACCCAGCAGACACAAATCTACATTTTAAAACCATGCCAATACTGAAGAGCTTATGCTATTCCTAGAGCCATTTTTAAAAGACGTGTTGCTACATATTGACATCTGTGATGGAACCCTTGATTTCTGTGAACAGAGTGAAGACTTTCAACTTACTGTCATATTTAAAGGTGATATTGAGTAGTCCATTGTTCTTTGTGACTGAGGACAGGCCCTGCAGAGAAACACCAAGAAAATCATTACAATAAAGCAAGGTAGTGTGAACTTCAGCAGATTTTTACTTTGTAAGCAGGAGGCTGATAGAACCTCATGATTTTTTCCCTTCTGTTTGGGCACACCATCCACCAATCTGAACTCAGGCAATGACAGAACAGACTGCATACACCTGTATTCACTCACCAGGCTCATCAACTTCCCAAATTTAATAAAGAAGTGGAAAGAAAAAAGAGAAATCGAAGTCTGAACATAATATTTGCGAGAAGACATGAAATTGGGATTTAAGTACTATAACCTGCCCAGTAGATGTGAAGCTTATTATTGGAAGAAAATTCTGTGATATTCTCAATTTCCACCATCTCAGATAACTGTGCCCATACAAAACCCACACTTTTAATCAAGGTTTAATGACAAATCAAACTGGGTTCTTCAGAGCAAACAGAGCAAGAGAAGAGATGAAAAAGCTGATTTCCAGTCCACAGGCATGAAAGAGCATCAGATGTTCAAGGTGAGGAAGGGATGTCACTGCTAAGCACTGTGGTCATAGTACTTCAGCTTTGTTTTCGTGGTGATGGTATTTTCACGGACGAAATTAAAGGTAGAAGCAAAACAGCAGATGAAGTTACCAAAGAGCCCTCCTGAACTCCCAGGCATCCTCATCTCCTCTACTGCCTTGGAACGGGTGCCCAAGGACTCTGTCAAACTGGGCAAACTAAACCCTCCACATTTTCAGCACTCCCAATTCATCCACCATCGAGCCAGCCCTTGTCCCAAGTCTAATATCACTGACCGCTCACAAGAACTGGACAGAACTCAAAGCTTACCCTGAACTGAGGGGCGAGACACAAACCCATGGCCTGGTTCCCCAGCGTCTGAATTTTATAGGGGACCAACTTACCACACAGAGGCTGTCCACATCCAGGGTCTCCATGTGTGAGCACATCTATCCTTCGTTAAATTACTTCATACAGATATATTTGTATGTATTTATGTTTCCTGCCTGATACCGTTCTCATGGAATCGACATTTCCATGTGCTTTGAGACTTAGGTGGTTTATGCACTGGATTACCTTCCTGGTGTATCTTTTATGTGACAGGCCGCTATCATTTAAAGAAATTTTTGCTGAGAAGAATGTAATCAATGGATAATTAAAATTTCAACCTTCCTATTGATTATTGGCTAAAATAATTTAAAAAAATAAAGTTAAATGAGAACAAATGAAACAGTGCAGTAAATAAGACAATTACATCCCAGAAGTTTTCCAGCAGGAGCGCACATTGTAGAAATCTATTATGCTACCTCAGACAGTTTTTCTACTATCAAATACTATTAAAGCAGGTCCTGCCACCCTTGCCGAGTGTCACAAACTGAAGACCAGCCGGAGAACTGCTCTGCCAGGGAGGAATCCAAACACATCCACGGGGTGATGAGTCTGCTGCCTCTTCCATCCTTTTCAAAGGAACTTTGGATCTCAGAGATGGAATACCTCACACTTCAAAAGCACTGAAATTGGTTTTAAAACACAAAATGTAGCATCACTCTCACCCCAAATTAGACACGACATTGAAAACTGGAATTCTGATTTCTATGAAGTAGTATCACTCCATGAAAGGCAAATCCCATCATTGTTTACCAGTAGCTTTAAAAAATACCATCCATTTACATAAAATTGTATCTGGGATCACTGCTACAATGGAAACAGCAAAAATCAATAGTCTGAAAGGACTACCGTAGTAATTAGATGCTGTCAGGATCAAGCCTGAGCACTCCCTGGGTGTCACTTCACAGTCAGACCCGGGGATGTACAAAGAGAAACAAGGAGTGAGGTGTTACCCTAAAAAAGTAGAATACTACCTAAAGGACGAAAGCAACTCACATCTTGATAGTATTGTTAGAAGTTAAATTTGTAATCTCACTTTCTTCTTAGGTGGCTTTTCATCTCTGTAACTCTGATTTAGTTTGGCACTGACCCAGCTGTTGTACAAAAAGCCTTCCTGAAACAGGAAAGTGTCTTTTTTTTGTCATAACTTTTCTATTAATACCTGTTCTGACTCATTTTCTCTGCCTGTAAACTTTATTAGAGGTCACTTAACTTACTACTACATCAAAACAAAGACATTATGTATTTGATTAAAAAATTACTAAAAGGTAACTTTCATATTTATAAAGGTAGATAAACCACCAAATTGTTACTTGTCTTCCTTTTGTCCTAAAACTGAAGTTTTGAGAGACAAATTTTACCAAACCCCACAGAAAAATGGCACAAGTATTTTAATCCATTAGATGGGATTTTTTTTATATCCTATATTAAAAAAAAATAAAAGGCAACACACTTCACCACACCTTTAATAGCACTTCTACTGGGATTATGGTGACATCACAAAATATGCAACAGTAAAAGTATAAATCAATACAGCACAGTCATTAATAATGTAGATGCAAAAAGCAGATATAACATAAGCCAAACTCTGAGCTTAAGCAGCCCATAAGACTTACTAGCTGTAAAAATTTGCTCCCAAGTGTATAAAAGGTACAAAAAGGCTGTAGTAAAAAGTGAGAGAATTAGAGTTGCCTTAAAGTGTTGAACTAGGTAATTGGCATATTAGTTCTAAGTTAAAACCTGTAAACTGCTCAGACAATTTCATTATGGTGAACTTTAGCATTAATCCTCCAAGTACTTATGGCTGTGAGTTCAAAAATATACTCTTCCAGAAAGAATTCCCTTGTTTTAAATGGCTTACAGCTATGAGAACTTGTTTAGAGCATCTTAGTTTAAAACTATAAACACTAATGTTATGGCCTCAGGGCTCTGCATTCTTAGTTAATTGTCCCTGTCCTTGGCAGGGGGGGTGGAAAGAGATGATCCTGAAGGTTCCTTCCAACCCACACCACTCTATGATTCTATCATTAATTAACCATTAACATTTGTTGAATTTACATGAAGTTTTTAATTTGTTCTGAACCTTACTAGAAAGCAAGTCTCCATTGCCTGGAGCTTTGTCTACAAAATCCCTGTGGTTCACATCCTTCCATACACATGGGCTGAGAAGGAACACATAGGAAAGAACACAGTCAAAACATCTTCTATGAAGAACTATAGACCACTGATCTTTAAACAGACAATCGAAGTTGAAATGCACACAGATTAAATTACAAATAACATTATTTGTTAAAAAGCAGGGGGACGAGGGAAAAACACTATCCACCTTAAATCTCACATTATGTGAGCTCAAAGCACAGAACTCCATAGAAAACATGGCAAGCTAAGATCCAAATCCTGTATCTATATTGGGCAAACAAGCCATAAAGAATTTCCATCATGTATCACACACCTCAAATCACAAAGATCCGTGTTGGATCTGCTCCTTCATCCACATCAACAGCTTGAATAGCTCAGGTTAAGATCCCAAGATACCTTAAATCAGCACAGATCTGAGTAACACTAAAAGACATCATCTCCTGAAGAATGCATAACTCATTTAGATGTTCAAGGCATGTGCAGGCATTTCATTTTATTTAAACATCCACCTTTCAACAGGAAAGAGCACAAGTATTAATAAAAGGCAAAGACTATTACATGAAGTCAACCTCTAATTTTGCTTGTTTATATTTTTCTAATACCCAACCCTCACTTGTGGTAACAGCTCACTAATGAAAAGCACTTTCTACCCATTACTAGGCCAGAGAGCAACAAAGATAGGATTACATTTCCAGAATTAAAGCTGAAAGCAAATTTTTAACCACATCAATTAACTGTGCATCCAAGAAAAGTTAAATTTAACCAATATCTGCCATCAGACCCATAAATTAAATATAATGGAATAAAATAAAAAATCTGATTGATTTTTATTGAACTTTTCCCTCTTCCTTTTAACCTAAAACATACAGTGTTTCCTATTTGAAAGTGACATCTATTTTAATATCTGACAATTCCTGCCAGAGAGAGTATTGGTGATAGAAACGGATGGGTAATTTCAGAATGGTTCTAGGAATAATCATTTTTACAAATAATATTTAAATCTACTCCAACATTCAACTTCTGTTGAGCCAACACTCTTTCATCCCAGAAAGGCCATTGATGTGTGTGAATAGGCACTGTCAGGCAACCACTCGAACATCCCTCCTAGGAAACAGAGAGATGCTTGCACTAATTAGAGAGATCTGGTAAAGGCGGGAGGAAATCCCTCCCCCTCAAGCATAGCCTTGTGCACCAGACCAAAACAGTAATCATGATTCATCTTTCATATGTTGTTAATCAACACACACATGGTCCTAATTTCACACTCCCATGAGGAAACTGAAGGGACAATTGTTTTTGAACTCGAACATCAAGATGAATAATCAATATTTATCATACTCATTGCTCAGTAAACAAAAGCTTTATATTTGACATCTGCTCATTTTGCTTTAAAGCTTTATTGCTGCTTTCAACCAAGTTTAAATATTTTCTATTTCTAGAGCCATCAGAAAAAGGATTAATTATCTGTATTATTTATATGCCTGCATTTTGAATTTCTTCCAAGAGAATATAACAAAATACATAATCCGTGTTATATTTGCTATATAATTTCTGTGTACTCAATTGACTGCAGAATGAATTCTAAACCCTGGGTGAATGGGTTTGTACTGTTATTAACATATCCTTGGTGTAACTGGCAAGTGGAACCACAAATTTTGTTCAGATTTGCCTTTTTTTAATATATATAGAGATTTGTGCATTGCATGCACAAATTATGGAAATAGCGTTTTTAAAAACTGAAGAACTAAGTTTTAATAAGAGTGAATTCAAGGAGTAACTTCTCCATGCCGACTCCATATTTGAAACAGGGAACACAAGACTCTCCAAAACAGGGGCTTTTTTAAAACTTCTTTGACTAAGTCAGCATCTTTTGTGTTTGTTCTTACGCAAGTAACACAACGTACAAGAAACTAGCAGACTTGGGTTGGTTCTTTGTTGCTGGTTATTTGCTGTGTCACTGCTTCATGGCTGGAGCCACCGCACACCAGTTCAGTGGCAGAGGAGCCTGGAGTCTTCACAGCGCTGCACCTTGAATTTGGCCTCCGAAACCAAAGGTAAAGCTCTGCTTTTACGTCTTTGTAAACTATATATTGGATGGGAAAGAAAAACATTTTTGAGCGTAAAGGAGCTTCATAGAATAGAATAATTTAGGTTGCAAAGGACGTTTTAGACGGAGTCCGACGGCTAACCCAGCCCTGCCGAGCCACCACTAACCCACAGCCCTCAGTGCCACAACCACACGGGAGCCCTGTGATTTGGCAAAACATTAGGGAGCACCCACACTAGCCTTTCTTAAAAAAATGTGCTACCTAATTTAACCAACAGCCAAAACCTTCTGGGAAGTAAGAAATTCAAAACCAGGACTGCATAGATGGCCCAGAGTGAGAGATTATACTGTATCATATTATAAAGTGAGTTGTAATCCAGGTATAACAAAAAGCCATTTTAAGAAAGAATCTGGGAAGTAAAACTTACTTTGAAGAGTAACAAGCAATACTTATTTTCCAAAAGCAAACATAAGGTCCTCATATTCCACTTCTATAAGAGTTGTCCTGACCTTTTGTGATCATTAAATATCTCATTTTTCACAAAATGATGACATTACCCATGTTTTTATGGTTGACTTCCCACACAGGTAATTCCATTTTGTCTGAACAATTCTTCTGCCATTTCAACTAGACAGGGTTTTCTCAAGTTCCTCCTATCATGAAAGGATATTGGATTCAACAGCTGCTGCCTTAAATGCCACCAGAGGAGGGGGTGGTCCTGAAAGGGATCCATGTGTACTGGTTTCAGGGGGGTCTTCTGGGAATTCTGGGGTGAAACACGCTGGCTGAAGATCACGAACTGCAGCGTATCCTCCCTGAACCAAAAAACCTCACACAACCCAAACCCAAACCAAACTAAGAGAAATGTCTTTTTATTATGCCCCGTTCCTGGCTATTTTAGTTCCTATTTAAAAAAAGGCAATGTGGAAGGTTATTTTACACATTAGTCTGTCTGACAGAGAAGTAAGAAACCACCGTGAGGGGAAATACAAGGAGTATTTACAGCGGCTGCTCACCCAAATTACGGGACCCGGGTTATTTTGAGGAACAGCCAGTTCTTAGAGGCACAGCTTAACAACAATGAAAGCAAGTTCAACCTATACTGTTTGCTGCCTACCATGAAAATCTTAAATCTCTGAGTCAAACTCAGGAATTCAGTGCAGCAAAGCGTGGCAGAGAACGGGCAGCACCAGCTCTGGTTTCTCTTGAGCAGTTTGCAAGTTTGCCTGAGAAGTTTTCCATTGTTTGCGTTGTCACAGTTGGTTCTTTCCAACTTTCGTGTGCAAATAATGTTTGCTAAATTGCAAGCCTTCTAAAATCAAACAAAAAGCCCGCATAAGTTACCAGAATAAATATTTTCAAACAAAGCCCACTTCCCACGAACACTAGGAAATGTGCTAGTCTAAGGATATCTGGACAAAAGCCAAAAGTCCGTGGTTAATGCAGGGTTCTCTTAACTGTGGGACACGACCCCTGGCAGAGAGTTGGGAAAAAAGAGGAGGTGTTTGGGAAGGGGAGGGGAGAAAAGGCAATGCCAAGACAGGTGCAGGAATGGTGATTGTGACTGGGAAGGAAGGGGCTGCAAATGGTAAAGTTTCTTTTAGAGGGACCCAAGACAAACTAGTTTGAGAAACACCAACTTGTGCTGCAAACAACAGAATAACACATCTGAAACAGTGGAAGAGAAGTTCATGAAGCCTCTTATGCATGTTCACTGCTTAACAGACAGCACAGCACACTATAAAATCAACAGGCTCACTCTTCCACTCAAATTGAAGAATATATTCCTTTTTATGGTGGGAAGTTATCCACAATCTCAGTAAGGCTGCCCTTAGAGGAACAATTGCATGAGTACTTAATTTTAGCTTATGCCCAGGCACTTCTAAACCAACCCGTCCATGCAACAATTAAATAATATATTTTCATTCATTTTATTGACTGTGCACTTACAGAGCCATAAGCCAAGAGGCACAGTCTTTGTCTCACAAAGATCTTCAAACACAGTTAAAATACAATCAAGAAAAGTTTTCAAGAGGTGAATGAAGCATGAGAGAACAATGGATATGTGTTATTTATGTTAATATGCATATCACATATATGGATATGTTAATTCATTCATTTTGCTTATCACATTAAGAAGTTACAAATTAAGAGTTACAAATTGTATCTTTCAAGATTTTATGCACATAAAAGCTTGCTGCTTCCCCTAAATAAGTACTTCCAAGCCAGGCAAATCCAAAAAGGTCTTTGCCTTTAAAGCTGAGCAAATGCAATAGCACCTGGAAAACAACTAAAGCAACTTATTTCCAAAATCACAAATGGTTCCCTAATAACGTTCTGCTGCCAGATTCCTACCTTTCAAACTGGAAACTCCTAGCATGAGCTCTTTGTTTGACTTCAGGTTTCATCCAAAGAAACAAAAAAATCTGTAAAAGTAATAGCACTGACTTCATAGTTCAGTTTTATGCTTCAGCCAGAACACAATTCAGTTATGACTGTTTCAGGGTGGGTTTTTTTACTCTTCACTTCTCAGTATAATGCCACAGTGCACACAGAAAAAAAAACCCTAATAATTCTGAGGGAAACAGTCATCAAATGTGGATTAACTATTTTATTCATAACTGTTCAACTTAAAAAAGTTCTAATCTGAAATTTACTGCAACTTTGAGATTTTCGCTGTAAACAACCCTAAAACAAGTAGACTGGAGATCCTGTTTGCAGTACAGGGGGAATTTATCCCACTTGTAACTTCTGAAAATGATAAGAACAGCTGCTTGCAAGGAAATCTTTAAAGCAGAACAGTTGCATAAAGGCTGGAATGTGAAAAATTTGACATAGCATATCTATTTGGTTTTGGTGTATCACAAAATGTTTCCCCCTCTCCCTAATCCTTCTCCTGTATTATTTGAGACAAAGACACTGCAATCCTTTAAGAGTCTGCAGACAGAAAATATGAAATGTGTATTCTTAGAAACCTAATTTTGAGTCTTACTTACACAAATGAACCATACAAACACAACTACAGAAGGTATTGCATATCCACAGGAGATCACGATTGTAAAGAATACTAATGTACACTGGTTTTGTAGGACAACCATATAAATATACCAAAGTCTTGATTCTGCAGGATCTGGTAGCAAGTTAATTTAGCAATAACTCCACTGATTAAAGTGCCACAGAACTCCTAAAACTTTTAAAGTAGATAGGATTTGGGATTCTTCCACCTTAATCTCTCTCCATGAAGTAACACAATTATTTTGGACATAAAAACCTATTCTTGGGGATTTAGAAACACACAATTGTACTCATCCATGAGATTTTAAAACTGAGAATTTGTAAGCAGTATGGTTCTATTCCAGGAATAACCAGTTATTTACTTGCCAAATCCCCATGTTCTAGCTTTAAAAAAAAACTTTCATGATTCCCCCAGCAGCATTTTTAATACCTCACATGAAATTGTTTTTACAGGAGACGAAGCAAACAAAAAAACCCTTTTTTGTAAAATAACACAAGCATCTCCTCCCAAAGCTGCCATCCTTGTGAGCTTAAGGGACCTCAGGCAATGAGAAGCAAGGCCCTGAAAGGTGAGGGGCATCCACTCAGTAGCACCGAGGAGGTACCTTTGGCATTAAGTTCACTATCCTGAGACACAAGAAGAGTCACAAGCCAAGAAGCACCACATTTATTCCATACATGGCCATGTTACAGAATCCCCTCTCCAGAAGGGAGGGGCAGACATTGCACTCGGAGAACACACCTGCATGACGACTGTTCCAGACATTTTAAAGTGGATGGGGATTAAAAAAACCAAACCAGAAAAATGGAGGGGCCATTATGTCAAACACAACGACTAAAAATACTTTCTGGTTAAAAATAAAAGTTGTTGTACATCAGCTATGGAAATAACATAAATTCCTTCTCCCTACAAATCTGCCCCTAAGAAGCAATCAAGTATTCTCCCTTCCTTCCTTTCCCCAAGTTAATGGACAAGCTGCAGAAGCTGCTCCCTGCAGTCAGACACAGGGCTCACTTACACTGCCCTTCTTTCAGCTGTGTCAAAGGTGTGGGCTTTGGTTCCTTCCCCGCTATGCAGTGCTAGTCCCAGCTCCCCAAAATCTCTGCAAACGGATTCTTACCGCTGAACTGTGCACTTTTAGGAAATAACTCCTTCTCAGAGCCTCTGCCTAGTCCAGGTCCACAGAGAAGATGAAAATTACTGCACAGCTATAGCAGGAATACATTCAACAGCGAGGATTAGAAGGTCCACTGCTTACTTGTACTGCTGATGCACATGGTTGAACTTCAGAGACACAGGCAGATACATTTGGTGGCTGCAGATTTAAAGCTTTGGCTGCCAGGGAATTTATACACTCCTGGTTACCCTCTGTGGAGTACAGCCATCATATCTGCAGCCAAAAAAACTCCATTTAGAAGCGTTAGAAATGCACACAAAGCTGCACAAACACTTTTTGTTCACCTAAAGGATACTTGGAAGAAACAGTAGTAAAATATTCCAACTATAGCACCTCTCTCTGTAAGCAAACTGGGGCTTCCCTGCTTCCAGACAAGTAGGAAAAGCTCCATCAAATAAAGATCAACACCAGGAATTTGAATACAACCAAATAAAATCATCCAAAACACAGTTTTCTGAGGAAACATTCTTGAGAACACTTCTGCAAACTGCCAGCCTTGAATAAAGTTTACCTCAGAATTCAACCATCTCTTTACACAGAATAATTTCTGCCATCAGGATTGTTGAGGCTTTTCACAATGAAAAAAAGGATAAAGAGAAGACAGAATACATTCAAATTTTCCTGTCTGCTCATCTCTCCTCAGTACTTGGATTCAAAAAGCATTAAATATTGCTAAATCTTACTGTTGGAAAAAAAAATCAGGGATATGTGTGTGTTTTAAGTATTTCTGTACTGGCAAACTCTTTAGGCATATGTGCTATCAGGTCTCATGAAGTCTAACTACTAAAAAAGGGTACTTAGATACAATATTTAAGAGACAGATTTAGCGTTTGAAATGGTACTGAAACTCCAGTCTGACTGCATTCAGTTTCCACTAATAAAAAATCACACTTTGTAATGCACTCGAACAAGTTAAGCAGTTTAAGAGATGCGTTTTTCCTAAGCATCACATGTTAAGTGCTTTTGAAAGCTGGCCAAAGCAAAGGTTACAAATTCTACCTGTATTGTACATGGCCAGTTCATAACTGCCCTTTCCATACTAATTAATACACGACTTGATATGAAATGTGGTATCTGCTAAAACACTGACACAACCTGCACCACAACCTGCTTGGGCTTTAAATTACTTCATTGCTGCCATTTGCTTAACTGCTATTTAAGCTCTTGCAGTATTTTCATTCTAAATCTTTTTCATGAAGGATTGCCCTTACCCAGTTCCTAGAACCTTGGAGCACTTTTGTCTTACTGGTTAAAATTGGATTATGCAATTAAAACCAAAACCCACCAACCTAAGGAAAGAAAATCTGGAGAGCATTTAAATTTTCAGTCAAATCAGCTTTCTTTGAAATGATAAATTTCAATACTCACTAATAAATACTAATGGGAAATCATACCGTGGGAAGAACGACAGGAACCCTAGAATTAAAGCCTGATGTACAAATTCAGCCTTGGCATATGGGTCTGTTCTGTCATGGCCTACTCTGACAAATGCAGGAACGGTACAAAGTGCATTTAGCCTCAGGAAAAATACCATTGCTGTGCTGATCTAAAGAAATACCTCTGATTTCCACACAAGCGGCACCAATGAGATCCAGACTCATTCCACACAAAGTCCTCACGAGTGAGAGGAACCTGAAAGGAGGGCATCCTAAACTGTTATCTCACTCACCTCCCCAAAATTATAAAAAGAGAGAAATAGATCACTTTAGAGCACCACCTCAAACACGAGCTGCTCAAGGGAACACAGCACACACTCAGCATAACGAGATGCACATTTCAGTTCGTGCCCTTTGATGATTCTCAGAGTAACTAATCAGTTTTACAACTCCACAGTTTAAACTTTTCCTGTCTTTAAACGGGGAGTGCTTTGCTTTTACATACAGATTTAATTAATGATTTTTTTTAGCCTACACCTCAGATAATAAAACTTTTTCCAAACTGCCCAAGTAATAAATCTTGCCCTATTAAGGCTTGTTTTCTATTGTAAGGCTTGTTCCTGCAAAGCTGAAAAAATCCCATACACCTACACAGCTTCCTTGATGCAGAGCTGATACATGGAAGCCAAGGCTTGACTGTACAGGACAACAGATGCAGTTGGCCACACTATAATTCGTGGATTATTTGCCTGAGTTGTTTGGATCAATAAAGTGTAAGGTTAAGATATTTTAATAGTATAACCAGGGTAACTGGTAAGAAGTGCTGAGAGAAATTTGACAAGAACCACTTGAAACCTAAATTATAATCTACCTATGTTTAGGGGAAAAAAACCTTTTCAAAGTTAATATGGAAGAGGTTTAAGGATGAAACAAAGGTACATTTACAGTGGCAAAACACTGCGCTTTTTCATCTCCCACAAGGTGACGTTCAAGACACTGAATTTTAATCTATCAGAAACAGGGTGTCAAACCAGGTGAATTAATCATCTGCTATGATTTTAGCTGTTTTATATTAACTTTTTTGTTGATTTTTAAGTAAATGTGAGACATAACAAATTCACTGCTTACCTGTGAAATAATGACTAACTGAGCTTTGCAACTGATTTCTCTAATTACAAATAAACCCATGTCACATCAAGGTATATACATTCCTAGAAGGAATCAGACTAGACTTTTATTATTTCCTTTTGAACACTACCATAAAATCCTGTTTCCTTTTGCCTCTAACTTAGCCAAAACATAGAATAAAATGTAATTAATTACCTGAGAAAGGACTCAAATTAAAATTATCATTGGATTTAGTGTTCATGGCCACTATAGGGTAGTTTTCTTCTTGTATACTTTTCTCACACAATTTTCCTCATAACATCAGTAAACTGGTTTACACTAAGCAAGAAATAAACTCTCAATTTCAGTAAATTCATCAGTTTCGTGCAGCATCTGTAAAAAAACCCAAACAACTTCTGCTTCTGCCACACATCTTTTAAAGAAGGAAATACACAAGTGGTTCCAAACTTTTACAACCAGAGTAATACACAACAACATGAAAGTGAAAAACTGAATATTTCAGGATGTTAATACATGATGAAGATAAAAATGTAAGACTTTTTTCCCCTGGTTTTAATGTCCCCTAGACAAATATACCCATTTAAAATGTACAATTATTTTAAACACTTAGAATACTTTAAAATGTAGAACTGTTTAAGTACTACCTAGCACATGAAAAACATACCAAAATTTCAATCTGACTGCTTGAAGTTTCCATTAATAAAGTTACAATCCCTGGATCTCACACCTTATAATACATTTGAAGAGGAGACAACTTGAAGGAATCCATGTAGCTGGAAGAACCCGACCAACACATAGGAATTCACACTTTTAAAAACCCAACCAATTACAAATACAAAGGTTTGAGACTTTGAAGTAGTTTGGCCACTGAACAGCAACTCATCAAACTGCTGTTCCCTTGGTCCATACAGAAATCTACCTGAAAATACATCACCACTATTCCCTCTGCCTTGCAAAAGGTAAGGGATCAATGCTGAAATGCAGAAAGTATGTGACACCAATAAGCAGTATCTTTACATAAAGTACTGCAAAGCAAAAAGATCTATTTGAAAAGGCTTCTGCTCTTCTTAAATATTTCTAGTCCATCAGTATCCACAGTGATTGTTCTGAAATGAGACACTTTGCCCCAGACCATGGACTGAAGCGATTTGAAATGGAAATATTTCCTGTCCACTCACTGCCAGTTTCTGTTCCCAGAGTGATATAACAGATGACATTCAGTACAATAAATTCTTTTATTAACCATAAATTTGAGCCTGCTTTAGGGATTTGAAGTGTTCAGTTTCATGCTGAAAAAATGTAATGTTATCCACAGACCATCAGCATGTGTAACAAAAACAGAGCCACAGGTTATGTGACTTCGATCAAATTGTGACAAAATTTCTTTTGAAATTCAAAATACTCAAAAAAGCATTTACACTGTTTTTTAGCCTCTTGTTTTTAAAGATACACACACACACACACACTAACTGATCTTCTTCTGCAGGAGGCAATCACTTCTAACAAAAAACGCTCTATGCAGAAAGCCAATACAATGAGCAAGTTTCCTTCCAGCAATCACCTGATTTAAGGAGGCGGAACGCAATGAAAGTTTTAAGAGAGCATTTAAATGCAGATTAAAAAGTTAAATTGAACCTGTGTCTCTTGCGAACTTTTACTTGACTTCTTTTTATCAGTGTTTAAACTGAACATATAAATAGCTAATCCTAAAACACCGAACAGGAAGATGTAAAATAAAATTGTGTTATTGCAGTAAAATGCGAAGTAGATCCAAAGATCATCAGGTTTCACTTCCAATATAAGCAATAACTTAAAGCAGGAATATTACCTGGATGTGACTGTAAAATACAAACATGGAAACAAATATTTCCTCTGTTGGAACAAAACCTGACCAGTGGGAGGAGAGGGGCAATCACACCTGCACCCCCAAGGCAGCTCCCCACATACAAGCAAATACACTGCTGGAGTTTATACCTTGGAACTTCGGGGCTTGAATGGAACATATCGAACAATAACTACACCAGGGAAAGCAGAGGGAGTGTGGTTACACCGAGCACTCATCATCCACGTCTCTCAGCATTGTTAGACAGCATTGGGTGATATTCCATCACTTGCACTGGGGCTTTGATTCCTACATTTACTGCCAGAATGTAATAAAAAGAAACTTCTGTCCTCGCAGCTCATTCTTTAGTGAGCTGAATGTCCCATTTTCAAACTCTGCATGACATTTCACGGCCAGTGGCCCTTATTGAAAAAGAGCCCCAAAATGAATGGCATGATTAGGGAATTACTCTTACAAATGCAACTATATGGAGAAACCTAAGCTATCCCAACTTGCATTATTCCTAACTAATGAATAAAAGATAAAGGTTTTGTTTCCATTGATGTTCTGAAGAAGCATGGAAAAATAACTTTTCACCTGTTAAGGCCAGGTTGAGTTAGGTGTTTGTTTTGTCCTTTTGATTCGTATTTTAACTCTTTTTGTAGTTAAGCTATTACTCCTGTCAGAAGGCAAACTAAGGTAAAGATAATTATTAAACACCGCCAACATAATTTGCTAAAAAAAAAAAACTTTAAACAATAGAGAAAAGGAAAAACTATGAAATAGATCATTTTAATGAGTCTTTGAAATTTCTTGTAATAAATTTTTGTAATAAAAAACCAGAAAAAGCAAAACTTTACATATCCTTTCCTAGCTAAAGCATCAGGCTAAACGTCTGGCCCTTTCTCCTTTTGAGGCTGCTAACACATGCCTTGTGAAGCAGTATGAGGAGGCCTCAGATAAAATTCTGACAGAGTAAATAGAACCAAAGCTCTTTATAATGGGGAATAATCCTCAACTGTACTCCATAAGTACACAAATTTGTACTGTACTAATAGGAGATTCTGTCTTCAGAGCAAGGGAAGAGATAGAGACGTAGCAGGTTGTTCTGTCATTTTAGTGGTAATCTGCCCAAATTCCATTCCCAAACTATAGGCTGTATAGTGAAGTCCCCCCTTGGGTTACAAATGAATACATGACTCTTCATTTCCTGCCAGGAAGGGTTGTATAACGTTACTGGGAGCTCTGTATTCCACCACAGAGCTGGCTGCATTTCAACAGATGCTGAAGTGATTTCTGAAACATGACCATCTTGCTTGTCAAAAATTCACTGCTAAAAATGTTCATATGAAAAATCTTGAATAATTTAAAGTTTCATACATGCTCAGTATACTAACCTCAAATTCTTTTGATGAGATACTTTTTTAAAGGTATCTAAATTAACACAGCTCAAGGGTGGGAACTTTAAAAGCATCTGAACAGTTACATGGAACATTGACCTAATCACAAAATTAGGTTCGGGATTTCCTGACTCCCCTGTCCAGTCCCTGGCTCTTCCTCCGTGCTGCAGTTCACCATCTCTGAACGTACACTTAACATAACTGCACGGGGACCTCAATTTATCCATGAAATTACCTCAGTTGTGAAAAGTAAAAAAAAAAAAAAGAGAAAAGGAAAAAAGTAAGGATTCTCTAAATTTGAATTGCTTTAATAACGTGATTTACAATGCCGCTCAAATAGGCGCGTTAAAGCAGGTGGGGAGGGAAGGACAAACAGCAACACCAAAGTGGCAGGAAGCTGATGGGAGTGAAAATTTCACTAACCAGCTTCACTGCTGAGTCAATATAAAACATAACTACACTCCTGAGCCACAAAAGAGAACAAATCCCATTGAAAGTTAATAGGAGTTAGGGCACTCCATTCATTTTCAGAATCCCGCTCCAAGCTTCTAAGGATCTGCTCACATTTACAGGGTGAGGCTTAAATCACCCATTTATACCCTGTATCTCTCAGATTTCAAGGGGAAGTCCAGCACAAGCTTGAAAACTGCTAAAAAGGTTTGCACTTCAGCAACGCCCCCTTCCCACACCACATTTAAAGTTCATCCAGACAGAGCACTCTTTATGCTCAGCATAAATTGCACAATTTACCACTTCCAACTTCCATCCTCATTTTGTTACTACTGCCTACAATTAGGGACAAGCCCAGGCAGGAAGGTAACACTGATTCCCATGAAAACTGGAGGAATGGGAAGCAGTGCAGGCAGGATTTACAAGGGCTTTGAGATGAGATAGACTGGCACCTTAATAGCTCAGACAGAGGAGAAGGATGGAATCCTTCATTGGCTGGGCAGCTGTATCCAAAGCTACACTGGTACACTTGAGGAGGAGAAAGAAATCTAACCCTAACAGCCTGTTACTGAAGGAACTTATTCCTATGTGATAAACTAAGATGCAACTTTACAGTGCACTCCCTACTCTGTGAGAGCCCACTATATGGGTTGTTCCAGGACACACCTGTGCGACACTGAGACTGAGGACAGCAATTACCATCAAAGCCTCAGCACGGGAAGTTGCCCTGCCAGCCCCGTGCTCTGCTCTGGCTGAGCCAGGAACACCAGCACGATGCCCAGTGCCCTCTGGCACAGCCGTCCTGCCTGTGCTCCCAGTGAGTGTGGCTGGCCGAGCACTGCCCTGCGCTGAGAACGTGCCCCGCATCCTCTCCACGTGGCATGCTCTGTGGAAGTGACCTGTGTTGTGAACTTCTGGCCTAGGTTAGTGGGCAGTAACATTCCCATATGCACAGAAAAGCACCAGGAGAGAGGTTTGTACCAGCCTTTGCATGAAGGCAGTCACAGCAGTTCAGCACTGGGCAATCACAAAGCATCAAAGCGCTTAGGTATGAAAGGAAATCCCATCGAAAAGGAAGTCAAAGTGTTGCCACTGATTTTAACAGGTAGGATTTCAGCTCTGTAAACAGAGTAACACAACAAAACTACTCAACAATACTCCATGTTTAAAAGGAAAACAGACTGGGGTGTTTTTTCCACAAGCAGATGACAAACACAGGCCTGCAGAGAGTTTGGTTAAAGGATTCCATAATATAAGAAGATAATGTGACCATTAAAAGTCTCTAAAGTTGTATTTTTTAATGCGTTCTGATTTCAGGCAGGTCACACCTGGCACACACATGCTTAACTGAGCAGCTGATAACTTCTAGTTTTAACAAGTTAGAAGATTTACTGTTTGAACCCAAACATTCTCATACTACGCCTTTCTATGAGCTAAGCTAACCTCACACATAATTTTAATCTGCATTATTTGGGGGGAAAAAATAATTCTCTTTTAGCCTGTAAAATTAAAATTTTAAAAAAGAGACTTTCACAAATCGAATTACTCTTTGGCATTTTATGTGCAAATAGATGAAACTGAACTTCATTATGGATATGAAAACACAAAACAAATTTTCTTTCATGAACCCCAGAATCCAACCCAGTAGCTTGTTTTAATCTTGGAGTTCCACAACTTTTAAAGCAAATTATTAGTAAACATATAGAAACATTTTCATGATATATATAAAAAAACCTCAAGAAAATAAGTTTATTTTATAGATAGGGTGAGTAACAATATGAGTTTGGGATTCCCATGGAGAACTAAAGTCCTCCATTTGAAAATACAAAGCAAAGTTAATTAGAAAACAGTTTGAGTGAAGAAGGTTCTTGCAAAGAGTTCTTAGAAGGGATCACCTTGAAAGTGTTTGATGCTGAGGTGACGCCACAACTTTCCTTCACACAAAAGCAGTCATCAGCAGAGCACAACCAGATGTTAAGGTTTCTTTTCTTAGTTTCTGTAAACCTCTGTGACCTCCCTCAAATTAAAAAGGGGAATAGCATTTTTAAAGCCACAGGAGCTATCATTAGTGAGGCATTCTAAGGATTTCCATTAATTCATAGCCAGCCAACCAGGAATTTTCCCACAGCCGTATACAAAAAAAGTCAGGGAAGTCATTGATTGCTTGGTTGGATTTGAATGTAGCCAGAAGTAAGATCAGAAATATCTAGTCCCTCCCACTGATATAAGAGTGAAGAACAGAAGGAAGGTCAGAAATTAAAATCCAAGTCTGCCCACCAACCATGAGGAAAATCCAGCACTGCCATATTACCCTGAGTATGGAAACGATTATTACACACAATTTTGAGAGGCAAAGGATCATATAGATCAATCAATATAAATCAGTTATTTGGAAACCTTAACGCCCAGAATGTGCGGCTTCAAGTAGAACTGCAGATCTGTCATCTCCTTGAGGCAGCAGCCTGAGAACTTAGATTGATATTGTCCAGTTGTTGGTGTAATACCCACCATTTAGAGCAACTTCTGTCCCAATACACATATTTAGGTGGAGCTCTTTGAACTCCACATGCTCCTCATCTGTCCCTTATTGTTTCTGCTCACCCAGGGTTGAGCACAGAAGGAGCTTGTACTTTCAATGTGATATCATCAGAATACACAGGTCACAGAAAACAGAACAACACATTTCAACAGCACTGGCCTTGAAGACACTGCACTGACCTGCCATTCCAGCAACACACTGTGCTCTGTATATTGTAAAGGGAAAGGAAAAGCCCAGGGAGAGACCCAAGACTGCTGGCTTGCTGACTCCATGCTGCCAACAGAAAGGTGCTTCAGTCAACACAGAGGTCACCACTTCACAGGCACCTCTGGACACTGTCAGATCACCAGAACCATCAGCTGCACCTCACCTGGATCTGTTTTTACCATGACAGGCTCCTCTGGTGCTGTCTCTATCTCTGCTCTGTTTGGAACTCTACAAGCTGTACTTTGGGTAAGGATGAGAATTCAGTGAAACCCTGCACAGGTATGAGAGAGTTACTGCTGGACTCAGCAGCTGCTCTAACTTGCCTTGTCATAAATGCTTCATTTTTAGTACTCTCTCCACTAGATGGGCTCTAATCAAACTGACTTCCAACAATTTCTCTGAGGTACTGCTAAATCACACAAAGTGTGCTTCCTCACTATCATGTTCCTCAGTGCAGTCCCACACACTAACCAGAAGCCCAATGTTCCTCAGTCAAGCAACAGTGCATGTGGACAGCATTTCCTGGGGTACTTGACCCAAACTACCAAAGAGAACCAGCCCCATGAACAGTTTGCCTTCTGCATGTTGGTGGCAAAGGAAGCCAATTGTGAGACTGAAAGCATGGCAGAGACCCACTGAAAACTGGTGTTACGACAAGACCTTACTTGGCAAAAACTCAAACACTGAAGAGTCATCAGATGCATCTTCACTGTCAAGTTGGTTACTCCAAGCCCTTTCCAAAAACAAAATTCAGGCCCTTATCTACACACATGGCCAAACAAAGTCTGTGTTCAAGGTGGTTTTCAGCCAGATGTAAAAACACTGCTGCTAGATGAAACCCAAAACAGTTAAGAACCTGCAAGTACAAAGAATTAAGATCTATAGAAAATATGGCATTAAGAACATATATACTTATTAGAATTAGGTTTGTCGATGGTTTTCTGAGTTTTGGTGGTAAACAAAAAGTTTGCAAGACAGACCATGATATACATAGATTTAGAGTAAATTGAACTGTCACTTAAGTTTAAGAAAATTCCTGTGTTTTTCTCTGCTCCTTTTTATTTATTGTCTCACTACCAGAAATTTTATACCATTTGATAAGGTACACTCATTTGATAAGGGGCATCTTATCCAATCCACAGAGGTCACCAATACTTGTTTAAAATCCAGAAATGTTGTCATGATGCTGAAAGTACAATTTACTAAGTGAAATAGGTTGAAGCATATTAAAATAGACATTTATACCCCGGCTTGGCTGGCAGAATTTTGGATAACCAAAGTGATAATATATGTGCTTCTACTGTATGAATACTGCAATGAGTTTACCCATTGCAGGCATAAGCCTGTATTCACTACTTTAGTAAGTATATATCTGGTTAAAGTCTTTATGATAAAATCAGATAGAAATATTGGGTGTCAACACGTGCCACTCCTATAGAGGAGAGCTGGGAAAGACAAACAGCTGGACAGTGCAACAGTTATAAAATCCTCTATGCATGAAAAGATAAATCCTTTCTCTTACATTTTGACCCTTAAATAAAGTCTCACATTACCATAACCTAAAATTAAGAACTTAATATGTACTGATCAAAACTTACTTTAAGTTACTGTAACTTGCACTTCCATACAATAATTTTTCATAATTAATATAGATATAAGGATATAACCAATAAACATTTCTGTCTCTGATCCAATTTTTATGTGTTTTTTCTTAAGTGTGATGTATTAATGCACAATGTTCACTTTTAAATGTAAAACAACACATGGTACAGGAACACCTGCATTAACCAAAACTTTGGGAAAAATACACTTAAAATACACTTCATTATACTGGTAGGAGTATATATAAAAACAAAGTAAGATGCTTGAAAAAATATTTTTACTTTTAAAAAGTAAATACAGCATTCAGGTTTAACAGTTCTGCAGTAATACTTCACACTCCTCTTATCTTGTTTGCTTCTAAAAACACATGCTAAATTTATGGGTAAAATTTAGCCTTTGAGCAGAATTAAGCAGGCAAGTTCACATCAAAGCTTTGTTTCATCACCTTCAAACTGATCTGTTGGAAAAGACAGCTGGTCCTTATTAAACACCCTTTAAATGTTGCAGTTCTAATTAAGTAACATCCATGTTATATTAACATTTCCAAATAATTAACTTAAGAAAAGCTAGTATCATCTAATCATGACTGCTCAACATCCTTTCACTAGTAAACTATAAAGTATTAATGTATTAAAGCAGAACTCTTTCTTGTGTAAGTGTCTCAGGATTTTAAATTAACAAGTCTGGTACAGCAGTTACTACACTTCTGCTCAGGGGAAGTAATGCAGGGAGTGGAGTTTGACACATAAAGTAAGAGACACATTCTAGAGAGGGAATTCATCAAATCTCTAACAGTCCTAGGGGACTTCAGATGCAGAAACCCTCCCTGTCAACAAAGCAGCTGATGAATTAGCATCATATTCAAATTTCCCCGTTTCATACAAACACACAAAGAACAACAATGTTGTTTTTAATATTGTAAATCTCTAGGTCATTTTTTTCTCTAGGTTGTTTGAATGCTCATCCTAAGAACACAGCACTAAACTGAACAGCCCCGCAGTTCCTGAGGAAATAATCATCTGCTAATTTAAACACTTTAAATATTTAGGCTACTTTGTGCTTTTTTAAATTCACTTAAATGGGCAGATGGTCATCAGTATTGTTTGACACCAGAGTAAAAACGGGGTCACATTCCCCGCTACATTACTCGATAAATGAAACTCAAAGAAACCCTCAACAACAAACCCTGGAGAGATCCTGAAGTCAAATTCTAAGCTAAACAAAAGTGGTACAGATGCCTACCTGCATGGCTGACCACGCTTGCAAAGCCTTGCACTCACCATGTTGCTTTATATCTGATTAGAGAAACGCACTAAGCTTTAAGTGACACATTTCATCACTCCTGAAATGCTATCACATTGTTCGATATGCTGCGGAATGTACTGATCCTAAAAATCCCAGAAATAAGGCAGATACAGAACTGCTGGCATCTGGTCTGCAGAGCTTTCAACCAACTCTGGAACCGTCCACAGATGAAAGAACTCCCTTATGGCAAGCATTAACACCTTCCACCATGCTCCAGCTAAGGTCTGTCTTCTGCTTAATACCACTAAACATTTTTAAATACTGTGCAAGAGAAAATCTGATTTTAACAGTTGGACTATAATAAAAAATAAAAGGGAGGAATTTAAAATTTGGTAAATTATTTCTTACCATTTTACAGGGTATTCTTCCTCCTAAATAAAGTTGCCAAAACATGCATTTAGCTGCCAAAAGTACGAGACCTAGCTCTGTGTTTAGTAATTTCCAGCTGTAGAGGAGCATGAGTCTACTTTGGGATGCTTGAGGAGATAAACGTAGGGACATAGCAGCATGAGCCTAAAAAATAATGAGCCAGGCAGAGCTGCTACTGCTGGTGGAACGTAGGAAATAGGCTCTTCAGAGTCTCTGCTATGAAAGAGAAAAGGAAATAGAAAGCTTCTTAAATAAAGAGCATAGAAGGTGACACAGGGAGAGTTCAGGGGAGAGTGCACAGGAACAGGGACCCCCACTACGTCTGAGAAGCTTTGCTTAGCAGAGCAAAGAAAGGTACAACTCCCTGCTAACAAGGGGGGGAGTTTGCTAAAATGCTGTATTATTTATTCTTTCTCATCATACAGTCTCATTAAATTTAAGCTTTATACTGAGCAGGGTTCAGTGCCAGGAACTTCAGAGGAATTAAACATATGAAAAAAATTACTCATGTGTGTAGCCCCATTAGAATCTACAAAATAACTTGAGAGTAAAGTTGCTCATGTGTTTAACGCTGAATAAATGAATCTGAAATACATTCAAATCATCCCCAGATCCCAAGTCTGCCTTCTCTGTGCACTTCATGGCTTGTTTACAGGATGAGAAAAATTCAGAGGCTACTTTTCCAGAATAGCTCCCCATGTGGACATACTTATTCTAGATTAAAAGAGGCCCTTCCCTGATTTATTTTTTCTGGATCAAGGTGTGCATATGACGTACTAAGATCATCCAGATGGAAAGCTACTTGCAATACTACTCTGCTTTAAGCAAATGTTCTGCCTTAATCTGAAATAACATTAAGTGTTGGAATACACCAAAATTTCTGTTCAACATCAATGAAAGAAATCCTAAACTTACCAAAGTCAATCCAAATTCTAAAATCATGGATATACTGAAATCTAGTAGTTCTTAGCAACAGTAATGTTAAGTTACTTGCCCTGGTATTAACTGCTTTCCTGCTGCAGACACACGTTGCGTTTGCAAGACAAATGCCAGGGTATTACCAGAGAGGGCCATTAATACAGGCATGTGTTTTACAATGGAAGTTGTAAAAGAAAAAAAAATAACTTTAGAAGTTTAGTTTTGAAAATGTTATCTATTTAGACTAATTTCAGAAGCTGTGAATAAAACGAGCAAATACTTCCTCATCACGTTCTTTTAACCATAGTCCAGTAATATGGTCTCATCAAGTCAGTCTTCTAGTGCCACAAAATATTTGGGATACTTAAAACTGTATTTTGAAGAGTGAAAACAAGCATTAATTGTATAAATGCAGCAAAAAGGAATGCAGATTTTCAAAAACACTTAAAGGATAAATAAAGATTCACCATGGGAAGTGCATCACACATTTAAAATTTTAAGAGGAGAATATCCAATGTGTGTGTACCTAAATGCACATACATACACCCAGCTATCTATATTTTCTTTCTCCTTAAACAACAATTAAAAGTTAAATTATATTTTTTAGTTTATGCCATTGAGAATTACCTCAATTTAACCACTTCATTTAATACAAACTAGACATTTTTACTTTCTCTACACTGAAAGATTTAGATTTATTCATGCCCTTAGCATACATTAATTAGACACTACTTATAGATAACCTGCAATAAGAATATCTACTTGAATAGGATACAATTACTTAGGGCTTGTGTCTTTTCAATCAGTCAGTGTCCCTGCAGTGTTTAGAGTGGCAGAGGGGAAGTGGCCTGTGGTTAAACAGAGGAAATGCCAAGGAATTTTAATAGAGCAAATAGTCTCTTTACTTCCTACAGGGTACTACTTCAAAGGCAACCCTGCTGCAGAGCAGACAATGTGTTAGAGGGGCCATCAGTCATTTAACAGTACGTCAAGTCTACTCAAAACTTACATGCAGCCCAAGATAAATATCACATAACTGAGACAATGGGTACCATCCTGCAGTCATTACTCTGATAAATGCTCCCTGCCTGGGTTATGGAGGCAATCATGCCCAAGAGCGCTGTTACAAAATCAGACCGAGAAATTACAACTACACAAGCAGACAAGGTATCTCACAAATTGCCTAGGGAAGTCTGAACTTGAAGCCGGAAATATAATAAAACCAGAAACCAGCACAAATATTTTATAAGCTAAGATGGTACGTTTGTTGTAAGCAATAAAGACAAGGGGAGGGTTACGCTAATTGGAAAGAGTGTAAGTTCTGCTCCTCTAAAAGCCAGCCAAAATCATTATATTAAAACTACATTGTGGTACATTCCTGTTCAATGCACACAATTACATTAATCATGTAAATAAAAAAAATAAATGCAGAACAAACTCCATCTGCGTATTTCTATAAACATCAAAATACACTACTCAAATGTTATGACTTTTAATAGTGCTAATTTACTTAATAGCTGATGGACACAAAAATACACAGAGGTTGTTACGAGCCTGTGTAGTGTCGTACCCACCTCTGATGGAACGTGCAATGGATATACTAAGTCAAGACATTTTATTCCTAATTCTCAGTTAAAGAGGCCGCACAGGGGATTCTAAACCTTTAACAGTTCCACGCAACATAAAGATTTAGGTCTTAAGCTTAAACAGGGTTTGAAGTCTGTTATATTTTCCACACTCCTCTTTTACACATTTCCTGATGCTTTCTCCTTTCTAAGCTATGCCCCACAAACTTCTGAACTGTGTGTTGCAGCAACGTTCTCAAAGGATCTGATCTGAAACCAAGAAAATCCTTAGTGACAGTCTAACAATAAGGAAAAGCAATGAAAGTCAGTTGTGTTCCCTCCAGTATTCCCGGCTCACCACGCTTCGGCTCAACCTGTAATATCAGGAGAAAGGAAAGAAATAAAGCAAAACACACAACTCAAAAGTCACTAAAAATTCTACGGGGGAAAAAAAAAAAGGAAAAAAAAAGGAAAAGCAATGGAGAAAAGTCTGACAGCAAAACACACCAGAGACAGGAACAAAAGGCAAAGAGCAGTAACAAAACGTTTATCACCTTCCTCCCCCCGTAAATTTCCTACATCCTCTGTATAATGATCAGGCCCGGAGTTAAGACCCCAAGCGGGCCTCGAATCATTAAAATAACAAAGCCCCAGCGATCGCTTTTATCCTGCTCGCGGCGCAGGTCGGCTGGGGAAGGGCGAGCGCCGGTGCCCAAGGACCTGCGGAGTGACTTCTTCACACCGCGGGCTGCGGGCTGCCTCCCTCCCCGGCGAGGAGCCAGCAAACCTCCCTGCCCGGGCCACGCCACCCTCTGTCCCGGCCGCAGTCAGCCCGCAGATGCAGAGCCCCGGGGCAGCGCTATCAGCTGCAGAACTGTCCCCCCCGGCCCCTCCGTCCCGGAGCAGCGCGGCTCTCCCGGCCACGGGACAGCGCCCGACCCGCGCTCCGCGCAGCCCCTTCCCCGCGCCCGGCTCAGCCCAGCCCCGCTCCGCTCACCCTCCCTCCGCACGCCTCGGC
>VWZF01002810.1:49509-68762 GCA_013396755.1 Sclerurus mexicanus
CCCCGCCCCAGCCCCGGCGAGCGGCAACAATGGGAGGGAGGGAGCGGCAACCCCTCCGGCCGCCTTCTCCGCCTGTGCGCCTCTCGCTTCCCTTCCTTTCTTTTCCCTTCCCTTCCCGGGGCTCCCCGGGACAGGGCGGGCTGCAGCCGCCCTCCTGCAGATAGCGGGGTGCAGCCCGTACCTGGCCGGCTTCCCCATCCCCGTATGGCTGAGCCGCTCGCTGCGCTGCCAAGGACAGAGGTGCCACTGAGTGACACAAACCACGGGGGAACAGCCCAGGTGCTTCACAAAATCAGGGCCACAAGCCAAAGATCAGTCATAGATCTTTGGCAGTACTTAATGCATTACAGAATCACGGAATTATTTAGACTGGAAAACAGTTCTGACATTATTAAGTTCAACATACGACCAAACACCATCATGCCAACTAGACCAGGGCACTCAGTGCCACATCCAGTCTTTGCTCTAACACTTCAGGGAGGATGACTCTACCACCTCCCTGGGCGGTCCATTCCAGTGTCTAATCACCCTTTCTATGAACAAATTCCTTCTAATGTCCAACCTAAACCTCACCTGGCACAGCTGAAGACTATGTCCTCTTGTCCTGTTGCCTGGGATAATAGACCAACTCCCACCTGGTTACAATCTCTTTTCAGGTAAGTGTAGAGAGTTATAAGGTCATGTCTTAAGCCTTCTCTTCTCCAGGTTAAACAACCCCAGCTCCCTCAGCTGGGGTTAATTAAGGAGGACGAGCTGGAGAAATACTATCATAAAATTTCAACTGCAGAAAATGCAATGGAAGTTTCATGTAGTGCTAAATATTTCACCTTTTAACAGAAGTTAATTTTGATACGCTTTGGCCAAAACACTTTTCTTTAAAATAAATCACATTCCTAATACATTTGAAAGGCAAGCTCTTCCAATATATCCATGAATCACATCAATTACAACCCCCTGGCCTGAAATTCTCAGTCATGCAAGAGGCAGAGCAGGCCAAGGTTCCTCCAAAGCACAGAAACACAGGATGGTTTAGCTTGGAAGGGACCTCAGGGTCCTAGGCCTAAAAGGCTGCTCAAAGTAGCCCTAACTTCAGCTTTAAATGAGGTAGCCCAGGGCCTCATCATACATCACTTCTACACACCATGTGACTCCAATTATTTTTGAAAACTTTGATTTCAGTACATTCTATTACTATGATTAATCCTGGACAAAACCATAATCTTAATGGAACAGACACACCCATCAGTATTATGCAAGATATTACAGCTGGGATTAAAATAGTATGTAAAACCACCACTAAGCCAATCAGTTGAAAGGAAACATGTCCAGCTGGTAATTTTTAACTAGTGCTGGTTTTACACCTATCATAGGGTTTTCATTCTTTGTGTCTATTGATGAAAATCATACTAGAAAACTCTCCTAAACTGCTTGTTTAAGTTGATGGATCACAGTCCTTGCAATCACAATTACCTTTGAAAACAAGTTTTTGACTTCAAGATGGTTATAGCTCTTCATTGTGACATGAACACAAATTACATTTCTGCCATTAAACATTTCTTTTAGCACAAATTGGAGATTAGGCCATAGTTTTTTAAGGCTCTGGGAACAAATGATTCTTACTTTTGATCTCCATTTCCCCTGCAGGCAGAAATCCTGAAAAAGGGACTATTAAGTCTACAGGTAAAATTTCACTGACTTTATGCTGAGATGCTTTTGTTCAAGTATATCCCAGAGCAGAATGGCAGTTTAGCATGTATTTTCTGCCTGTACACCATACACTTCTGTCTGGGTGTTTTTGCTTTACTTTCTCCTTGGACTACTCAGAAGTGACCCAGCAAGCTTGAAAACTATGTAAGTTTGTTTGGTTTTTGTTTTTTTTTTAATCAAGTCAGGCTGCATAAAACTTGTAAATAAAAAGTCCTTTTATGTTTAAATGCATTACAAAAGACATAAAATGACACAGTATCATGGCTAAAGAAATTAAGATACATGTACAGCTCCATTCCAGGTCAATAATACCTCTGCTGCCCATAACCAACTATGACAAGCAGTGATTCCCTGTTGAACACATCTCCATTGATCTGCTAACAAATCTCCTTCTAAACCATGGGGAGAACTGGTTGGCTTTTTCTGTGAACCAAGATCTAGGCTGCTGGAGAAGCTGTAATTTTAAAGTGAGAACTAAGGAAAAATAGCATTATCTGTGCTACTGATGCATTAGCCTACGATGATTTTAACCTAAACAAAGACTAAATGAATAGTGACATTGCCTTGGTAGCAGAATAACTGAAGAACTCTCAGCTGCCACTGGTTCCACTGGTAGTACCCAGAAAGCAGCAAAGTGATCGCTTGTATTTACTAAGACCTCAAATTTAGTAGCACAAAGCAAAAATGCCATCTGACAAAATCAGCATTGAGGCCCCTTCTCAATAGTTCAGCTTAAGCTAATAACAAAATGACACATCTGAAAAAAACATTCCTCCATACTGCCATGTCCAACTTAGTCCTGTGAATTAACTGGTTGAATACAGAAGTATTTAATTGTTTTATATGCATTTAGAATTATTTCCAGTGAAGTCTTTTGTGGAGAACAGTAGTGGAGAGGCAGGAATCAAATGACCACAGTTAATGTTTTTAGCTAGATTCTCCAAACTGCTGCAAGCAAATATAAGAGCAAAAGTGGCTATGGGGACTCTGCTTGTCTGTAGACTCTTTTGTCCTTCACACAACAGTCTCTTGTTTCCAAGTAGTATAGAATGTATAATATGCAAAAGTCATGGGTATCAATATCCTGCATTCTACAGCTGGTTTTGGTTGCTACTCTCCCTTCTTGCTTAAAGCTAAAAACTATTTTTTCCTTCCCTTTTCTGAGCAGCTGTTCCCAGATGGAGAAGAAATTGAGAACTCAGCAATTCCTATCAAAACCTGAAAACTCATGTAACAGTAAATTCTGATGATATGGTTAAAAATTTCCTACCGAGTCTTTCTATCGCTCAGCAAAAAGTCCTTCTTAGAGTTGGAAGTTGTATGCTTCATCCGTAGTTCATATTTCTAGCACTGAATTCTCTCCCAAGAGAGATTGAACTTGACTGCAAAAGAAATTATGGGAACAGCTCACTTTGGGGCCAGAAAGCATGCATTAGGCTTGGAGAATATTTAGCTCAGTCAGACAAGCAACTATTGCAATATCACACTCCTGTCACCGACAGACATTGCCCACTGTTGGGAAATGAGGATAAACTACAGGGAAGCAAGCAAACAGTGTGCTCAAAGAGATCCCAGAACAGAAACCCCTCAGTAGGAGGGTCTTCTGGAACTTCATCTGTCAGATACTTGAAGGCAGGAAACCAGATCTTTTGAAAGTACCCTCTTATTCAAAATTGTCCCACTTCCATGGGGATGGATTTTTTATGGGATGAGCATCTAGCATTAGATAGAAGAGCTTTCAATATCGAACCTTAAGAATGAAACTAGAAAGTGTGAAATGGATGTGGACACTCAGCAAGGGTATGAACATTCCCACCAGTGTCAGGGGTCACAAAATTCTGTTTTGATGGAATCTTTTGTATTATAACATGCCATAATTTCAAGTGATCTGGCTAGGACCAAGTGAAAGGTTATCAACTGATAAAGACAGCAACCCCAGGCCATAAAATTGAACTGAAATTTGAATCAAATCTATCAATTGTTATGAATACTTACCTTGTTCAAGGCAACTGTTAAATCAGTAGGACTTAAGAAATGTGTCAAAAAATTCATGAAACCCAAAGTTCTGAAAGCGAAATCTGTATTACTGGTCCCATTTTATAGTTGAGGAAACTTAAGCACCGAGTCATAAGGATGCCTGCTTTTATTTCTTGCACATATGCTCAGGGCTAAACCAATAATTAGATTTGAGTCAGGAAAGACTCTGCCCCTTAGCAAGACAGGAAAAGACCCTTGTGTGTAGCATTCTTTGGTTTTAATTTGCTGCTTTCTGTAGATACACCCTCGACTTCCTAAGGCCACGCAGACAGTACCAGTGGGTGCCAGCCTGCAGAACAATTCCACCCGACTGGCTGCTCCTCTCTGGTGCGTGGCAAAGAGGATACAGCAAGCTGTCCTGGCAGCCAGCTGCCTCCTGCAGTGTCTGCACATTTACTGGCACTTCTGGAGCAGCTGCTGCTGTGTCCACATGGGACTTGAAAGTGGAATTAGATGCATGAATTCTGCTTTGACACTGGCAGCCACCACTTCTGTATCCAGATGCTTTGCAACAAGGCCTGAAATTGAGCATCCAGTTCTTAATGCTGACTAAGCCAGACCTTGCAGAAACCCTTGTACTGTCTGGCAGTAGTGTTTCTCTCCTGCTCACTTGTTTTTGTCACACTGTCATGTTTGAGCTTTCTTTCTTAAAAATCTCAAGTCTGTCTTCAGGTATTTGGGATGTTTTGAGGCTTGTAGAGTTCAGAGTAGAGAGTGAATGGTCTTGTGACCTTTCTGGATGACTTAATCTCTTCTACAGGAAATTGCACTTAATGACCAAAGAAATTTCAGTCCTATATTCCTAAAGGCTCAAGGTAGCATCAGATGTAGGAGTAAGTTATGGTGAAAAGGAAATGACTGAAATAAACCAAATAGTCATTATATGAAAATTACCCCTGATCACCATCAAATTAACAATTTATCAGTGATCCATGGATGCAAATTTTCATATAATATTGCCACTCCCCGGACCTCACAGTTCCCTATATTGTATACAGGCCTTCTAGTGACAGGCAATTTTTGCAGTCAAATGTTAAGTTTCTGTATTTCTGTTTTGTTTTGAATCTGTTCATTCATGTGAATATAATAAAGGTACAATTCAGTTCTCTGAGATTATTCCATTTACTGATGTACCGCCAAACTCACTCCTCTCTGCTCCGAAAGAAAGTTGAATTGACTCACCCTGTGGCCACATGTTGTCTCTGAGAAGTGAGGGAGCAGGGCAGGACTGTGTCTTTCAGCAGCAGTCTTCTGTTACCCTGGATTAGGTGTAATGTGAAACTGCACTTTTAGAGAAAAGTAGATTTATGATGCAAAGAAAATTAAAAATTGCATGGATTCATCATTTTACAATAAAAATTCTGTTGAACTAGAAATATTCTGAGTCAACAACTGTATCCCCAAAGTTATATATGTTTTATTCTCTAACAACAGTTGAATAACTTTTAATGTTCAATTTTAAAATTATCTATTAAGGCAATACAGAGATTTAATCTTGAACAACTACGAGAAACCCAAACCAAGATCCCCACAATGCACTTTGAATAAACGCAAGAAATGCTAATAGAGTAACATCTTTACAAAAGTTTCTCAGTTTTAGTTCTCCTCAGCCCTTTCTCATTGAAGCACACCACTTTCCATCCAGCCAGCTTGTCATTTTCCTTCTGCAGGGAAACACAGGGGAGGGAGGGAATGGGGGAACAACCCTAACCTGATTTAACAGTCTATTCTGCAATTCAACAGCATCCTGCGGCAATGTCTGCAAAATTAATCCTAGCACACTAAAGGACCCCTCACTGAGCATAACCTGCCTTAAACCCTTTCCCATTTAACTGAGGGAGAGCTATTTGCTCAAGCACTTCATGATGACATCATTTGTTATTTGAGGTCAAAAGCTAAGGGTAATTAAGGCTGAAGAAAATGCTTTAAAAATTTTTGCAACTAAAACGCATTGAGACACTAGTAACAGATACTGTTGCAGAACAATAGGAACATGGCTGAAAGAATTAAAAAAAAAATCTTGCCGTTGTGCAACCATTGTGGAAGAAGATTGGAAAACTCCTTGTCAATAACACCTCATTCTACTCCCACCAAGGGAAATACATAAACAAAAGAAAATATCAAGGCTAGAGGCATATGGGAATTGCAAATTTTGTTTATGTGAGAGATAGTCCCCAAGATGTTCTAGTGTAATTTTAAAACACTTTATAACAGATTTACAAAAGAATGCACAGCAATTCTACAGAGCTGGGCTAAAAAAAACACCAGAGGAAGGGCCCTGCTAGGAATGACAATTGTTGCTGGCAGCTCTACCTCTCAAACAAACAAACTCCAGGTTCTGTTTATCTACAGTCTCGCACATGATTTTAAAACACAAATTTGAAGCAGTTGCATATCAGGATTGAGTTAGCTGCTTATTTTTGGAAAGAGTAAGATGAATATGCAAATAATAAAAGACTGCAATTAGTACCTCCATGGAAAGTTAAAGCCTGTTAATGTGGTATGTTACAACAGATAATTATTGTTTCTAATTAGATTCTAATAGTAGCAACCACTGAAAACACCACTCCTTCTAAATTGTAATTTACATGTGACCAACTTACGTCTTAAAGTCTCCAGCCACTGGCATTCTAATGCTGATGCCTCCTGAGAACACTTCCCTGTAACTTCCTTTCTCTGCCAAAACCAATTAGAGCAACTTGCAGAAATAGTCAGATAACCACATCCTGCAGCACAGAATAAGATGTATCTCTGAAATTAGAGAATTGGATTGCACTGTATGTCTCAATCCAAACATCTACCTGAGAACTTACAAATATTTGAATCCTGACAGAAATTCAAGTGGACACTATCATATTTTTTAATATTTGACTCTGACTGAAAGAAAAATGCACAGTATTTAAGCAGCACAAAGTAATGTCTTATCCTTCTAATACGACAAAACAATGAAAAATGAAAATCCTGGTGGCAATAAATGTTTCTGCCTGGCAAACATTTGCATTGACAGCGCTGTATTTATGATCTTAGAAGAATTGTATCAGTAGATGTTGTACCAGATCATTCTGTTTGACACCATAATAAGTGGCTGTTTTTTTAGAATTACCAGCTACTTTGCCAAATGCTTTCACAGAATCATTTTGGTTGGAAAAGACCTCTAAGATCGAGTCCAACCTTTGACCAAACACAACTCATCAACTGGACCGTGGCACAGTGCCATGTCCACTTGTTTCTTGAACACATCCAGGGATTGTGACTCCACCACCCTGGGCAGCCCATTCCAATGGTTAACAGCCCTTTCCATGAAGAAATTCTTCCTGAGAACTCTTCTTGAATGTAAAAATATTCGAGGCAAGATTTTATAAGGTTGGCTGTTCAGACTATCAAAAATATCAAGCACCCAGCCACATTCACTGTGCTTTTCCACGGAGCTTTTGAAAATCAGGCCCAACACCAAGCCCTTGTGTGCACACAGAATATGAACTCGGTCCCCGGGCCGGTACAGGAGTGCCCGGGGGGTCCCGTGTGCCCAGAGCTCAGCCCGGGACTGCGGGATTAAATCCCAGGAAGATGTGGGACTGTAATTATTCAATCTAACCACCAGAGGGCAGAAGCAGCTCAGCACTTTTACAGGCAGTTCAAATACAGGCTAAAACTGTTTCAAAATTTATTTAAATCAGACTTCAAAGTCTGATTTAATATGAAAAAGCAAAATAAATAGCCAGCAATCTTTACTGGAGAATACTTGATCTGCTACCTTCTTAATTTCCTTAATATGGTATCATTCATAGAAACTGAATCCCAGAATACTTTGGAGTATTACTATGATCCATGCAATACAATTCTAAAGATTAAACGTGTGAAATCTATCATTAAAAGATATATATTCATTTTCATTTAATATATAAAACTTAATTTTGTTATACACAGATAAAACACTACCCTCCCCCTAGAAACTGGGGACAGGCATTTAAAACCTTAGAAGCAGGAAAATTACATGAACAGGAAAAATAAAAATTTGGTGCTAAAAGAGGATTAGGGAAAAAGAAGGTACAATAATTGAGTTGGTGCAAGGTTACGGAGGTTGTTTTTTTTTAAAGGTCACAATGAGATAATGAGTTTGAAACATGCAATTTAAAAATGGCAAATTCATAAATTTTTTAGTGATTAATAACAAGAGTAATAACATAGATAATTTTTAATGAAGAGGACTATCTTAGACCACCTGCTAACTTTTGTCCTTTTTGCTCCAAATTGCATAAGATTAAAGAAGAGTGACAGACTAGTCATTGGGTTCTCAAGCCATTGAAGTAGCAGAGGAAAACCTGATTTAGGAGCTGGGAAAGGAAAAACACCAGAGCACAAATCCAAAAAAGAGGGAATATTTATTTCCCTCTGAATTTAGGTATTGTATCAATTTTATCAGCCACACACACAGATTCTTTCAACACCCCAAGCCAGACGACCCTGCTTGAAAGCTGATACGGAAAGCGTTTGGTGCCTGTGTGAACCCCCCGACATTCTGTTTGCTCGCGGCACTGCACTTTACACCCACTGCAACTCAACAAGTGCACGAATAGCAATCTAAGAAAGCGAAGCCGCAGCGGTAACCCTGTGCCGTGCTCACACCGCCCTTCACACTTTCCGGGACTCTCCTGAGAACACGGCTGGCCCAGCAACACAAGCTTTGGGTGCCCCAAACAGAAAGACTCGTCTTCCACATTTTCTATCGAAGCCTTTCCGCTCACGCCACACAAGTCAAGGCACTATTCCCCCACAAAGGAATCTAGAACAGAAGGCTCTTCAGCAGCCCTGGATTCCTCTCCCTCACCAACAATCCTGTTTGCCCACTGTGACCACGTGAACTGCCTTTGTAATGCAATCAGGTGGGATCCTGACACCCCCCAAGAGGCTGAGCAGCCTCAGCTCCCCCTCACAAAATCATCACTGGAGCCAGAGCAAAGCAACGTGGCTGGAAGTAAAGAAGCTTGTGGCTTCATGACCTTAAGCCAGAACAGGAATGAAGAAGATTAGGACCTTTCTACCTTCCGAAGGGCAGACAGAGAAACACTTTGAGGCACAGCATGCAAAAACTGGAGCGGGACCAGATTCCAGCAGGCACGGCCTCCTGCAACAGTCTCATCCACTCCTGTTGTTTGGGCTGGCTGTGCCTACTCAGGTAACATAACACATTGCACATATTGCCAAGGGAGCCCAACAAGCTGCATATTATCAGGAAGTACAAGACTAGAAAATCCTGTGAAACCTAGACTAATAATTTTTAAGGTGGGAAAAAATCCCGCTGTATTTGAGAAAAGTGATGGGCATCATTTAAACCCACACTGGTCAAAGTAAGTATAAATGTAAAGTTAAAAGGTCTCCTTTGATTTGCCAATGCCTTTCCTTTGGGAAGAACAAGCTAAGCAAAGATGAAGCAAATAATGCAACTGTGCTTTTAAATTTTTTGCCCCTCAGGACTGTGTGGGACACCCTCAGTACCTCACAGCAAACAATCATCCTGCTGCTAACATTGGCTAATTGAGAGCTGGATACCGGGGCTGCTGCTGTTATTACTCTGCTACTATTCTACTCCTTCGCTTGAATTGCTTGGTCAGACTTCCGTCACTTGAGACAAGTTCCATTGTGGGAGACATTAGGCTCATTTAGGTGTTTGCCAGATAAGAGAGTAAGGTTCTTAGGCATCAATCTGTACAGATTAGTCTAATCTGTTGCTGCTGGAAACCTTGTTTCCAGTAGTAAAGTAGACAATAGTTTCAGATTACCTGCAATAAGGTTAAGCTACAGGCAATATATGTTTTGAGCTGTGAAGAAAAACAAAACACAAGAATTGCATTCCCAATATTGTCTTTACCAGATGAGGTAGGTATCTGAATTGAGATTTCAATTTCTCTAGAAACTATTCTTAATGGGTTTGGCTCAATTTAAATTGCTTTATTTGTGAGTGTTCTCTTAAGTATTTTGGAATGCAGGATACAGCAGAAGTTCAGTTAGGAATGTGATTTCCCAAATCCAACAAAGCACAGAAAATTAACATTTCAATATTGGATAAAAGTTTGTTATTTTCCCATCAAAATAAGATTACAAGATTTCCAGGAACAAAGTCAAACAATTCAAGATTTTAAGGATTCTATATAAAAATGAAGGCAACGAGCCTCAAATTAAAGATATAAAATGGCCAATACGTGTAGGCTAGTTCTAAATTAATGCAGCTTTTCAGTAATATTTTTCAGAAAATATAGAAATGTTTTTATTTAAACTCCCACAGCTCAACCTACCATCCAAAATGCTAAGTAAGGACTGAAGTGAGATCATCCTTCCTTCAGCTTTTCCCAGCACACAATTACATAAAATAATTTGTTTCCACCACCCCATTTTCTCAAACTTACATTTCATTCTATAGGACAGCAGATATCACAGATAAAAGCATCGAGAAAGGAAGGGCAATACTGTGTCCATGATATGATAGAATGTAGAATTTTTGTCTGGTAAGAAATACAGGCTGAAGTCTCACTGAAGGACATCAGCACTTCAAGCAAGTGCTCAGATCTCTGCTGAACAAAGACCAGTGCTAACCTGGATTTACAATGCTTCCCTACATTATGGCCATGAAGAGTTGGGTGGGTTTTTTTCATATAAGGCTCTCCTTGACTTCAGGCTGAATATCAAATATGGGGATAATTAACTTCCATGTAATGTTTGATAACAATGAATTCAACACCCTAAAATTAATGGCAGTGATCTGGATATCTGGTCTGGTCCCAACTGATTTGATCCTGTGAAATGCTACATTCTGTCATTAAAAGATAATAGGGCAACTTCTGTAACTGGAACACTTATACTGACAAGAGAGGAGATATCCAGATTGAAGTATTAAACAGGCAAATACCCTAAATTAATTAAAATTATATAAAAAGATTGTAATTTTCAGCTTCTTTTAACTGAGCAATTGTTTAAACTGAAGTCAGTTGAATATTAGCCCTTCCATTTGAGATATCTTTTTCTAAAAATTATGTTATTTATAAAGAATATGATAGTTTTCTTAAATAAGTTATTGAAACTCCAATGTAACACACAATCTGTTTCAGGTAGCAAAATCCATTTTGCTTACTGTGTATTTCAGACATTAAACAGACTTCTTCTAAAACCATGAAGCTTTGTCAAGTCATCTTCAGTTAAGCTGTAGTAATTCATAGTAACTGAAAAATCTTGTGCAACCTAGGGTTTGCTTTTTTTTTTAAACTGCAAAAATACCACAACTTCTCTGAAAATACTTATTAAAATACATATGAAAACTTCATTTTTTTTCCACAAAAAGTAAGTTATAATAATACTTCAAGTATTTACAGTTTATTTGAATGAAAATTATAATAAACTTTCAAATCTGGGCATAAAATCATAATTACTATCTCATTACTTAATACAGGTTATGAATAACTCTTCACATTCTGTCGTAGTACTGTAACACCAAACCATCCTTTCTACTCTAGCAGGCTGGAGGTGAAAGTATTTTTCACCATTAGAAACTGAGATTCTCTGTGTGACCTTTTCAGCTTTGCACGACGGTTCTGGAACCAGATCTAAAATGAAAACAGAAGGCATGGTTTTCAGAAATACAGCACTGGAAGCAGACTAATATTTGAACAACATATTCACACAGCATTACAATATATTGTGTGATGACAGCGTTTTGAAAGTTCAATACAAACTTAAAATCTGCAGATGATGGCATGTAGCTACCTGCTGTAATTCTAACACCACAGACAAAGAAAATAATACCCTCAGCTTAACTGCAAAGCGAGGACCAGCTTCACTGTAATTAATATAAAAACTAGGATTAATTTCAGTGACAGACTCACACCCTGGAAGATCTCAAACATCTGGAATTCACACACATCTTATGGTGCTATTTCCTCTGTTGCTTAACTAATTACAATATCAAGTTTCCCCATCAACCCCAATATAATACTGGCATCAAAAGCTTGATAAGCATCAAGATGAAGCCCAAATTCTAATGTTTACAGTATTCTTATCATATTGGACTACATGGAAATGAATAATTAATATCCCTGAGTAGGTATTGCTGTTGGCCAGATGAAGACAGAGGTTCAAACACTGGTTCAACACATCTGTGCTCTACTGACACTCTCACACTTAGACAGTCATACAAATTATTTCAATATCTGTTCCATATTTGTTTTTCAAATAATGATAAGCATAATATAAACATGTTTTAAAACATGGAAGTAAATGATCAAGTTCTGTACATGATAACTAGAGATTAACAGAGCAGATACCATGGAAGTATTCTAGTGATTAATGCCTCATCAATGCTATGGAATAAGGTTTTAGATTTCAGAAGGAATTAAATGGCTTCCATTTCACAAATCATTGAGGGCATATTACATGTATGCACATTGTTTTATATTGAGCTTAAACATTACTGCTACTGCTGTCAAACTACTTATTTATATAACCGGAGAATACATATAGATGGAATTACAGAAAAGTTCAAATAAATTTTTAATTACCTGGATCCTGTCTTCATCTAAATCTAATTTGTGAGCCAGCTCCTCTCTAATATCAATGCCAGGGTAGGAGTTAATTTTAAAAACGTTTTCCAAGACTTCAATCTGAGGAGTTAAAAACACACTGGTTGAATAATTATCATTACCTTCATAGCAATAATACAGAAAATAAAAACAGAAAAACAGGTTTAGTTTGCTCAACAGAAGACTTCAAGCACTGTTTGCACAATTCTGATTCCAGGCATAAACATGGGGCTGCTGAAATTAGCAACATTCCTGCTAATTTACACTAGTTCCTGATTATGTATCTCTCTGCAGAGATACCTCACAGTGCTAGTCAGCTGTCACAGGCTTCTGCCAACACTTCACTAAACTACATTGCTACTCATTTGTTAAATACTGAGAATAGCCCTACCTGGTTTCTAGTGAATGCAGTTCTTGGTCTTCTACCCCTGTACCAGCTCAATTCTCGTTTGAAAGACAGCCTTTCAGTGACTGAAAAATATTTTTCACATTTCAAAACTTTTTCTTCTTGCACTGGATCACTGTTAGCACGAAATAATGGATTTTCATAGCAAACAACAGGGATTTGCAGATGGGGATTACTGTCATCACCTAAAACTAGAAAAAGTAAGCAAAGGAGAGCTTCAATTTACTGGTTTCCAATATAAACATGCAAATATTTTTAGAGAGCAAAAATCCGAGAGGTTAGGAAACAGACTGACTTACCCAAGCTGGTGCATGCATCCATCCAGGGTCTGTGAGGTTTCACAGCTGGAATGCCATCCTTTTTCTGCTCCAGTCCCAAAATGCTTTCAATTGAAAAGGAGCACTGTGTGGTTTTGTTTTCTACAAACCCGGAGACTCTGTGCAGATTGTGAGCCGCTGCTGTATTAGCAGCGCACAGCGATGGCCCGGCCATGTTCTCCCCCTCAGCCAGCATAGCAGGGACACTGCACTTGCATTTCTCCACAAGTCCTTATAGCTATGTTGACAAGGGGGTTGGATTTGCAACGTCATTAATTAAAATCTTTTATTAGAAAGTTTTAGCATGTCAATGAAAACTCTCCCACCAAGAGGCACGAGGAGTTAATTGTTTATTTGTTTGCAAGTAATTAGCAACTAATGGTGACACTAGGGGGGGCCACCAGGGGGGACAAAAAGTGTTATCTCTCCTAACCAGAGCATCGACTTAACTTTCTCAAAAGAAACTGTGCACAAATATAGCACTTCTCTTTTATTTGAAATCGTTAATGTATAAAATCAGTTTTTTAAAAAACTTTATACTCTAATGGACTCCACTTACCTAAACATAGCAGCATGATAGGAAACCAGTCAAGTAATAAGTAATCTCATTTAAGTGAATTTCCTTCCAAGGAAATTTAAAAAATAATCTCTTAATGCTATTAGGGTAATCCCGATGAAAATGCCTCTGTTTTTTCATATGCATATGTAATGGTGAACGTGGTCAATAAAACAACAATAGCTTTTGGCATAAGGCACTGTGCAGTGGGTTGGCAATGTTGTCAAAGCTCAGTGTAATTGCCTTCCAAGTGCCTGGATTAGTTAATAGGAACAGTTGCACCAACTATTTTAAATAATTCATGCATTCATTTTTCTTATTAAAATAACTTTGTTGCAGCTTTTCTGAAACATACCAGATGTGACAGTTCCTGATAATTCTTTGCAACATAAAAGCAAAACTTAAAGTAATAGAAGCAGTACACTCAAATTTACTGGTTTAAAAACATCCTTTTTCTGGTAGATGTCCCTCCCTTCCTGTAGGCTTATAGCCAATAGAAGTATATTTAAACCCAAATGAGCAAACCCTTAAAATTACAAAAAGATATGAGTAATGGGGAGAAAGGAGATAAAGGCTTTGTAATGAGGCTCAAAGTCTGAAAACAGAATTCTGATTTCATCCATTGCAAAGACCGTACCAACTATGACATTTTTATATCCAGGCTCATCTGGCAGCCACACAGCAGTTTTTACATGTCACATGCTCAGAACCAGCTTTTGCTTCAGGATAACCTCTCTACAGAAATTCCTCCTTGTCTTATTTTGGACAAAGCTTTATTTTATACCATGCAAAAATGAAAACAATATTTTCATTTCAGGATGGAAAAATCACCCCTCTTACTGGCTTTGTGTTGGGCAATAAGAGTGTTGTCAAACCAAACTATTCAAAAGAGTGACAATTCTTACACAGGGCACTTCTCAGCACATATCAGTGGATATTGAAGGAGCATCAAGCCACCTGCAATGACCACCTGTGAGCTGAGCCTCAGCCACCATCTAACAGCCTGGCAGCCACAAAGGGTAGACATACAGAGAAGCCATAAGGACCTGGGTATGAAACCACAGCTTGCTGGAGGAGTTGGGGAACTAGAGGGCACTGGGAAGCAGAGGTAAGCAGGGGCCTTACAGCCCTTTATGTCCCAGTACAGCTGTGCCCAACAAGGCAACCTCTGGCCTTAACAAAGCAACAGGGGCCTCCTGCTCTTGGCTGCAGCAGTTGAGGTGTTCAGCCTGCACTCCAGGTCCGGGAGTTCCTAAAGAGACCAGGCTTCGCCTCATATACAGCAGGGATTGGTCGATCAGTTTTCTGCCTCCAGAGTCTCTAAATTTTTTTTTAAATTCCACAAAACATATTAAGGCAAAAAGAAAACAGTACATCTCCTTCTGTGCTGAATTTAGAGCTGCCTACAGGTTTCTTTCCCAGAGGTAACAAGTATGATCACAACTAGAGAGACGACACTCTTAATCCAGAAACCAATGGATAATAATAACTCTGAATAATTATAATACAAACAGCTAGTTTTCAAACACAGCCCGCTATTTTTTTAGAACTTAAAATAAACAACACAAGCACTGACACAAAACACATGTAAAAAATATTTACTTCTCATGGATGAATATGAGTGAAATCAACATGAGCCACACAGCTGAGACTCAGACTACCACACCTTCAAGTCCCAAAGGTAAATACCTCTGTAGGTGTTCTCTTAGGAAGCTACCAAGAGCTACTAAAGAAAAGGACGTGCTGGTAAGAGAGACACTTATGAGAGGCACGTATCTTTCACACATCTTCCCAAAGCCAACATTAAGTTAACCCAGTATTTATAACTTAGTTCTGGTCTCTCTGGGATTGTGGAAGATGGAAAAAAACCCATCCTTCAGGATAGTCTGCTTTTAACTCCCAGCTGGAGACGTTCTTTCAGAGTTTTTTAATGAGTTTTCAAGGAAAAGAGATCTTAGTAGCTCTCAAAAAGAATTCATAAAATAGGCCAAAGCCAGTTAGCTCATTCACTTAGCACAGGTCAGGAGCTCACCCAATACTGCCATCCAGTGTTTGGGCTTCCCAGCTGTTAAATTCCTTCAGCAAAGCCATAGGAGTAAGAAACCATGTTATCATTAATCATATTATATTCCTGTGCTCAGTGTTGAATTGAATCAGAGCTGGAGGCTGCAATGCAGTCACCAAAACATATCAGCACTCTTGTTTTTAAGCAGAGTTCATGGTTGCAGCTGCATACAGGAACACAAGCTCCAGTTCAGGAGGTGACAAGGTAGATGCTCACACTGTGCTTTCCAGTTTCTGAGAAATTCAGTTAAATTGAAATACCACATATCTAAGAGACCTTTATAGTGCTAATGCAACTCCATAAAACTTTATAAAAAATTCAAATGAAAAGACAAAGTATTCTAGAGATAAAAGCTCTGCATTATACCAAAATTCCATTATATCCCTGAAAGTGTCTAAGATCAGGTTGGATAGGCCTTTGAGTGACTTTATCCAATGAAAAATGTCCCAAAGGGGCATTGGAACTGGATGATCTTTAAAGGGCCCTCCCAGCTCAAATCATTCTGTGATTCTTAAATGACATGTATGCAGAGATGAAGCCCCTGGAAAGTCTGGCTGCAGGTCTCTCATTCAAAAGCTGCTGGGTTTCTTTGAGGAGAAGTTTGCTGAGCCATAGAACAAAGCTATTTGTTATCAAGATAAACAGTCAATAGACCTTTCTGTAAGGCATCAGGACGAAGATGTATTTTCCACAGGACAAAATACTTAAAGTTTCAGAATCAAAAATACCTGGTATTACAGAATAAATTTCTAGGAATTCCCACTGAAAGTGTAAATAGACCTTGAGACTTCACTTCAAAACTGTATTTCATTATTTTGGCCAATTAGAAATGATCAATACCAATACTTCTCTTGCAACCCATGTGAAATTACCTATAGACATTTAGCTAAATACCTTTGTAGGGGCAATTAGAGCAACACAACAAACATTAAGTTGAGAATCCTAAGTAATCAATAATAGGAGAACTCACTGCTCCTTGGATATGCAAATCCAATCCTCTTACAGCATCACATACTTGATGAGGCAGCAAACTAATCTGCCTTTCAGACTTTGCACCACTTTGCCCAGGGACAGTGGAGTTCATCTGTTTAGTAGATGAAGCTCTTGTTCTTTAGAGATGTGAAGCCTCTAAGGCTGTTTATACCAGCTCAAGAGACCACACCGAGAGCTCCTGGGGGCCTCGGTCTTCTCACCCATTGATACTCAACTGTCAGGCCACCTTTCACTGGACAATATTTTCAGTTTTCTAAAAAGGTATAAATGGTATATTTAATCTTTCTTGATTACTTATACACTCCAAACATTTGCCTTTCATCTCACCTTTCCCACAGCATCTTTACCCCACTGCATGAGTATTTTACCACCTCAGAAGTTGCACTGCAGAAAGCTCCCTTTCAAATATGTTTTGAGCACTAAGAACAAACATTATATTCAAAACTAATATTGTAATGCAAAGGTTTTTTAAGCAAGATTACCTCAAAATGCTAACACCAATTTTCACAAAAAAATGACCCAAAACAGTTAGCTATTTCTTGACTAAAGAAAAGCTATTTTGACCCAGGGAGATTAAATGAACACAGATAAATTCAACGTAAATCCAAGGGTGCCACTAGCAAAAGTCTCAGAAACAGCGTGTTAGACAGGGAGGCACATGCAAATAAAGCCTACTTTATCAGACAGCTCCTTTCACCCTCCCACAGAGACAAAATGTTCTCTCCACTGGGGCACACACCTGGAATACTCCAGAGAGCTGTTGAATGCTCTTCTCCCTGTTTATACAGTCAGGTGTTAGTCCTCACATTTTAAGGCCCCTTAGCAGATATTGTGTAGGAAGAACAAAAAACCACAACCAACCCCACAAATACAAAAATCCAAACCAAAAAATTAATCACACACTAAGAAAAAGCCTACAGTGCTGACAACAGTGTAACTAAAAAATACTTGCTAAGAGTTCAGAGGGATTCTTCAATTCACATACTATCAAATCTCACTTGTTGCTGTCAAATTTGTGGCTCAAATAGAACTTTTGGATGCTTTGTAACATTCGTAAAAATGGGCACAAAAGGCAAGAACAAGACAAGTAACATCTTACGGAATGTGTCAGCATAGAAGACATGTTAATAAAAGCTGAGAAGCCCTGGTATACTGCAGAATTATTAGAAAGGCCACCCACTAAACCAAATCATTAAAGTGAATTACTAAGATCAACAGGAACAAGACACATTTCTATGCTACATGCCAACAGGGATAATAAAGCACATTTCTGCATATTAAAGGCATGTTTGTTAGGGTTTTGTTCTGTCTTCTACAAAACATTTAACTCTCAAAGAGCTGTTTTCTATTGATAGCAGCTAAGAAACGTTTTTTTCTCTGTCACTTACAGCTGTAAATATGCAAATCGAACTAAACACAATTCCATCTAAAGTTATTACCTTCCTGAATTCTACTAGGGAAATGCATCTTACAATACAAAATAGAGTAATTTCTTGCAGGATACTGCTGTAAAACTTAGGCACAAGTTAACCGGTATCAGCAGCTGAAAGCAGGTTATGAACCAACGCTAGTGTTCTATCACATAATTACAGATACAAGACTTAGTCTTTACAATACCTTGCAAGATAATTCTGAATTATTACCTTCATATGACAAGGAAAGAGAGAAGTGGTGTGACTTGCTTTAGTCAGGTGAGTCACCAGCTGAGCTGGTAAATGAATTGACTGAACAGAGTAGTAACTTGGAAATTTCTTCACCACTCCCTACAGGAAAAAAACACAAAACACTAAAACCCCAAACCAACAAACAAGCAAAAAGCTTCCCTCAAAAATATTTAGTTGTTTGTAATCTAACACCAGCCTTTTCCTTTATCTGCTTTTAAAGGTAAACCATAATCTGATACAACTTAAAGAAAGGTCTCCATAGCAAGACTGCACAATTGTTAATCATTTGCTCTGCTGGATGCCTTCATGCACTTTCTAATCCAGTCTTATACAAGTTCACCTGATCCCAAAAAGGCAAAACCATCAAGGGAACACCCTCTTTTTTTCCAACCCACTATAATAATAAATACATATAAAAAGTATCATCAAGTCTATCAAGTCTTGCTCTCTAGCTACCTAAAAGGAGATTGTAGCCAGGTGTGAGTTGGGCTCGTCTCCCATTTCCAAGAGGAAATGGCTTCAAGTTGAGCAGGGGAAGTTTCGATTGGATTTTAGGAAAAATTTCTTCTTGGAAGGGGTGGTCAGGCATTGGCACAGGCTGCCCAGTGGAATGGTGCAATCACCACCTCTGGAAGCGTTCAAAAGGCGTGTGGATGTGGCTCAACTGGTGCCATGGTTTGGGGGTGAACACCGTGGTGCTGGGTTAGCGGCTGGGCTTGATCTTAGAGGTCTTTTCCAGCCTTAGCAACTCCATGATTCTAAGTCATTTCAGAGCTGAACCAGATTGCAAGTTCAACCAACGATCTGCTTCAATTCCAGCAAGTCCTCACAATAGTTTTTAAGCATTTAAAATTGGCAACCAGCCCACTAGAACTGAACTCTTGCTTCTGAAAGGGAAAATTTGTGGTCAGCACTGGTTTGTTTGTTTGTTTTTGGGGGGT
>VWZF01002810.1:69048-149664 GCA_013396755.1 Sclerurus mexicanus
AGCAGAAGCTACCACTCATACTAGGTTCGTAGGGATAGAAACACTTTCTCAATAAAATCCTCAGTGGGACAGAGACAGAATCATAGAATCAGTAAGGTCAGAGGAGAACTTAAAGATCATCCAGTCCAACAGCCAGCCCAGCACCACCACAATGAAATTTTTTTTCCTAATATCTAATCTGAATCTCCCCTGCCTGAGTTTAAGGCCGTTTCCTCTGGTCCTCTCACAGCAGCCACGGCAGCAGAGACCGGAGCAGGGGTAAGAGCAGGCTTCCCGAAAGGGCTGCTCCAGGTAACACGGGGGGAGCACCAGAGATGCTCCATCCCGGGAGGGGAACAGCAGCGCTGCCCTGCCGTGGGCTCCGCGAAGGAAGCCCGCAGCCCTTGGCTCTTGGCGGCGAAAGATGCGAGGGCCGAAGAAGCCTTCGACAAGAAGAAGACTTCGAAGAAGAAGACTTCGACACGGACGACGATTGCTCGCAGACCAAAAGGGCCAGAGCCCGGGCGCCTGGCTGCTTTCGGAGGGCCGAGGAAGCCGCATGAGGGGCGGCTGTCCCTGAGGGGCGGCTGTCCCTGAGGGCAGCACCGCAGCCCCCGCAGCACAGACAGGCCGAGTGGGGCATCTCTCTTGACAGCCTGACCCGCACCGCGGGACGGTCACCTCAGCGGGCACGCGCCCCCGGCTGCCTCCGCTCCGCTCCGCTCCCGGGACGCCCCCGGCCTGCCTGTGTGCGGACGGGACGGGGACCGGGATCGGGATCGGGCACAGCCCCGCCCGCCCGGCCCGGCCCGGCCCGGCCCCGCCTCCCTGAGGGCCCCCTCAGCCTCGCGCGCGCNGAGGGGCCGTGCGGGCCGGGCCGGGCACTGTGTGTGCCGGCCCCGCGCTCGGCAGGGGTTTTGGACACCTCGTAGTGACAAAACCCGTCTTCGCTTCTTAAGACGGTTTCTCCTGTCTTCGGCCTTTACTACAAGGTGTAATAGACGGGTGAAAGCAGCGCCGGGGAGGCGGTGGCCGCGGTGGGCGGGCAGCACACGGAGCCCAGAGCCCCTGGATGCCCCGGCCCCTCCGTGCCCCGCTGTGCCCGGCCTCTGTCAGCGGTGCCCTGCAGTGCCAGTTCTCTCTAGGGCAGCAAAGGCTTCATTCTATTGCACTGGTTTCTCTCGCCGGCAGCAGCAACAGCAAGTACTTGTACTGCCCTGCTTAGAGGTGGGGAAAAAGGTTTACAGTGTATGTTCCTTTACTGCAGCCTTTTGAGTTAAGATTCGTGTTCCTGTGCATGGTTTACGTAGTGTGCAAGACATCCTGTGTTGTGATAGCATCTGTGTTGTTGGTTTGGATTCCTTGGCCACAGAAAGAAAAGCTTTCACTTGTTTAATAGGGAATTTTAAACCCTTAAAATGACTGTCACTTTAACAGGGTAGGAATGACTTAGAAAAGGCAGTAGAAGGCCGTGCAGAAAGGGAATTGTTGTTTTCTCAAGGACATTGCCCCAAATAGCTCAAATACTACGTGTGAGATGAGATCTGGTCTGTAGTGTGGCCTCTGGCCCAGGGGCTAAACCTGGTGTCATCTCAAGAAGAGGAAAAATTTTTAAGAGGGTTATAAAAATAGTGATTTAAAAAAAAAAAATTGTCTTGTAGATCTGTTCTCAGTATAAGGAAGTCCGAACTATTCATATTTATAGGAAATGTCAGGTGTAAGATAGCCTTAGGATTATCTGAGGACATTTGGGAAGCACATGCAAGAAAGGTTATTTATTGGAACATAATTGTAAATTCAGTTGAATTAATTGTAAATTCATCTTTTGAGGTTATTTGTGATGCAGACTAGAAAGCTTAATTCAGCCCAATGAGTTTGATGGACTTAAACAGTTGGATTTGCCAATGTAGTCTTCTATTTTAGGTAGAAAATTTTACATCTTTCACTCAACCTAATATTTCAGGTGAATTTCGGGAACCACCTCTTATCAAGGATTCCTGGCTTTCTGGTGCATTGGTTCATTTCTGTTACATTATTTAATTTCTGTTACTTTGAAATCACTGCAATGGGAAGGGCAACAAATGTTGCTTGAAGGAAGCAGAACCCTCGTCTTGAGGATTTGCCATGACTGTAATTTGGATTTGCCATTGATACTGTAATATTGAAAAAGCTCATCAGCCCGGGTCGATGCTTAGTGCTGAAGTATGCCCAGAGTTTAGACGTGTTCCAGACACAGACTGCGGGTACATAAACATCATATCAAACTTATTCTGTGTCTGAGGGAAGGAGAGGCTTTTCTAAAATTTCAAACCCCATTCACTTCCTGTTGTCACGGGATAAAAATCTAACCACTGCGTTGTCAGGCCTAAACCAAATGCCAAGTTTACATAGTCTTTTGCTATGCAAAGCAGAGCAATTTAAGTATTAACTTAGGACATACATTACACACATACTCAGTATATATTTAGGGAGAGTTTCTGCTCAGACTGATTGGCATTCCCAAAGCACTCGTTGCACAACAAAAAAGCCAAGAGACTGGATAGCACAGGCTCCTGCAGTATCACTTGTCAGTCCATATGATAGTATAGAAGCCTTAACAGTTCACTGATTTCTAACGAAGTGGTTTCTTTGTGCAGCTTCTCACAGGTGCTTTCCTGTTGACCTGCTCATACACAGGGGTTGAAAGCATCCTAAAGAATATGCAAAATGTGCCAAGTTTTACTAGAAACAGGAGTGAACAGTTCCTCTAATTTTCTGCTAAGTAATGGTCTGCCATAACTTGTTTATAGTTTCACGTTAATGTCTTTCCATCAGTATCATACAGTGTCAGTTTGAAGGCTGAACATCAATAACTGACATTTTTAACATGTAAAACATAGAAATGCTTTTTTCTTCAGTGTTTGGTTTTAAAGAGGAAGTATAATCCAGAAACCTTAAATGATACTCCTTTAAGATTACAAGTTCAGGTTTAAAGGTCATGAGTACATAATTCAGTGGTTATTAGTACCATGTAATTGTTTCTTTTGCATTCTTTCGTGTCTGTCTCCTTTAATGGGAGAGGCATGGCTATTAGGATGACACATGTTGCCACACCTGGCAAAGATTTGAGTTCTCCTCCACCTTTTTGCTCCTCTATCCCCCCCTTCCAAGTGAAAGAATTGAAGTTCTTTCAATTTCCTGTGTGGGCATCAGTTTTAGCGTAAACCTAGAAATAAAGCACAGTCCTTTTCCTGAAACGTTACTCCAGTGTTTCTGTTGTGGCTCTTGCAAGCAATACCCCTGTTTGTACATCCAAGCATCCCAACCAATGTTTTAGGTTAGGAAAAGCCAGTGGAGCCTGTGCACAGTTAGAGGTACAGCCTCTGCTCTTCCCCCTCTGGGGTTTCTGTCGTGGTGAAAGGAAGCCATTCAGTAGCCTCATGCTGAGGAGTAACCTTGCTTCAAGTGCAAAAAGGATGCAAGAACACCGAGTCAGCATCTCATTTAAGCTTAAGAGCAAATTATACCTGAGCAACCTGATTGCCTTCTCATCCCAAGCCAGTCATTTCGGCACAGGGAGAGCAGGGGATCATTCACCTTGGCTTACACAAGGATTCTGATGTGGTCTCTGGTAACATTGTTCTAGCCAAAAGGGAGAGGTTCAGACTGCCCTGAGTGGAAAAACTGGCTGAATAGGTGGGGTTACAGATAGAGATCAGTGTTTGGAAGTCTAATAGGTGGACAGTGAGGTTGATGTCTGAGGTGGATGCTGTTGAGCACCTTCATCAGTGGTGTGGGCAGTGCAGTAGTACACAGAGTCATCAGGCTTGTGGGTGACACCAGCTAAGGAACAGGTAAGGTAAGGACAAAAGGACAGATCTTTTCATAACCTTTCAGTGGTGAAAACACGTGTCTTGAAGATAACCAGATGCAGGTTGTATTGTCTGTTTTGGTTTGGTGTTTAGTTCCTCAACCTTTTGATACAGAATTGGTGGTTATTGCACAGGTGAATTATAGGCCCAAGCACAGCCAGCAACTGTCTTTGTGCAGGTTGGACAGTATGGGAAAGCCACAGCCTTTATTTGGATCTCGCTGCAGAAGTAATGTGTATTCCTGGCATGCTGCTTAATCCCAGTCATCTTTACCCTTTCCCTTGGGGATGTACCATAGTGGGTCCAGTAGTCGCCCACAGCTTCAGCTTTTGCCACAGTTGTCCGTGTCGCTTGGTCCTTTCCTTCCTGAAAAGGTACTGCCCTGGAGAGAGGCTGACAGTAGGAGTGAGGCTGAGCTTGGATAGCTGTCAGATTCTTTGGCATGCAGCAAGTATCATTCCTGTAAACAGTGTTGGAGGGTTTAATTAATGAGACCTGAAACAATGCTGTTTAACTCTGAAATTCCATTACATTTACATGCTGATTTTCTAACTTGCCATGTCGGTATTTTGGCTGTTTGATTGTTACAGACCCGCTCTTTGCTGGGAGTTTTTGAAGAAGATGCTGCTGCAATATCCAACTACATCAATCAGTTATTTCAAGCCATGCACAGAATATACGATGCACAGGTAGTGCTCATGAAATTCTTGAATGCATTAGAAAGCTTTTGAAACACATTTCATGTCTCTTGCTTTTTAAAAAAATTATTATAAAAATGATTTTTTTTGAAATTTCCATATTGTTTAAATGTAGAAGTGAAATAAAATAAGAGTTAATGATCATTTTTCTATAAGGGAGTGGTAAAGACTAAATTCTTGTGATTTCTTTTGCAACAGAATTTCTTATGACGAGTAAAAAGGTTTTCTGGTCGAGTAGTTCTGTTGTATTTCCCAAGTGTTTCTAAAATATTATACACACTAAATGATCTTGGTGGGAGATTATTTTTTACCCACAATATATTCATGTTTCATTCATCATCTATAAATAACTGCACTTTCATGCCAAAACCAGAATTTGTTTTGTGTATTTTTCTGAACAATTGAGTTTATGGCTGTGTTTTTAATTTGTATATACCTGACTACTTGACTTTTTTACTGATTTTACTTTTTTGCCTTTTTTTCCATCAGAATGAATTAAGTGCAGCAACTCACCTGACTTCAAAGCTTCTGAAGGAATATGAGAAGCAGGTACTGTGTAAATCATTGTTGTCTTTGTGTGGTCAGGACTGTCTTTTATCTCCCGGAGCACAGTGTAGGATGTATTTAGGTTTGGTCCATATAAAATGAGCTGCTGTGGTTGGTGGTTCAAACCTTTACCAAAACAATCTACCGGCTTTTTATTACCTCTTCCAGCTAAACCAGAATGAATTCCTCTTACCATGAAGAATATTCATAAGTTCTGAAATACTTTACTTTTGGATCAGTGTTTTGGGAGTTGCTTAGAGTGGTTCTGTTTTGTTTTTATTTTATAAACCTGTTTACCTTTAAGTGCTTTAATTTTACTAGTCACAGAAGAGATTGCATAGCAATCTGCAACTAACAACCATAAGTTACTCTGGGAGAATGAAAGCAAAGACTATGGAATCCATACCTTTCTTCCTTGGGAGCCTGTACTGTGAAGGGTTCCCTGTTAGTAACTCGGCTGCTGGACCCCCTTTTCTGAGGCATATTAAAAACAAAAATTTGCTTCTTTTAGGAGGCGGCTGCTGCTCCCTATCCTCCTTCTCCACCTAATAAGGTGAACTGCTTCAGTGTGTTTTAATTGTATAATATTTTAAAATAATAGAATACCTAATATATTCATAGGCAGGATTAATATAGTTTTGTGAATGGCAGAAAACACTGCAAACAACTTTTTATCTTCTCTCAGCGTTTTCCACTTGGGGGAGATGATGAAGTCATGACTTCCACCCTGCAGCAATTTGCAAAAGTGATTGATGAGGCAAGTGCTTCTATTTGCTTTGTTAACGCTGTTATGTATAGACTTTAACTGGCTTCATTACTCCAGCCTGTGTCAAGACAGGAGGTACTCAAATGGCATTCATTTGTCAACAAGGTGACACTTAACTGTATATCACAACATCTATTCCAAGTTAGGTAACCTGAAGATAAAGAGTGAGTTCAGCAAAAGGAGGATATGCTGTTGAGAAAGAATGTAGTTCACCTTACTGCAGGTACAGCCAGCAAGATTCCCCAGTGGCAGCTGGGGACTGTGTTCCTGAGGGGGTTTGTATTGCCTGATTTTAGGTACCTGGCAGACAAAGGAGCCTCCTGCTGTCCGTGTTAAAGACTGACTCTTAGGATAGACAACTGAGCACCAGTAAGAGCTGAATCAGGATTTTTGCTTTGATCCCGTTCCTCAGTTTTAGTGCTACTTAAACAACATTTTGGGAGGAGGAACACATTTTGTTCTACCTCTGTAAACTGTGAAAAATCAACTGTGAGGTAGTTGGAGGGAAACTGGAGAAATAAACTGACTACTCATGAGAATGCACAAGGCCATCTTTGCACATGACCCAGTAACGTGGCATAAAGTTTGAAAAGTTTGGACAAAAACTGAACTCTGAAGGTATTCTGTAAATAGTTAGTGGTGAGATCTGAAGCCTAGGGAAAAATAGCTGCAAAAAAAAGGAACGTGCAAGATTATGTTTAAGTTGTACATGTCGTCTTTGGGTGAAATTGTTGTCAACCTATCATGATTGGATTTGGTCTGAGATTTTGGTCTGTTTTTCTAAGAGTTCCTTCTTTTCCTTGTCTTTTTCAGCTCAGCTCTTGCCATGCAGTACTTTCAACTCAGCTTGCAGATGCAATGATGTTTCCTATTACCCAGTTTAAAGAACGGGATCTAAAAGGTAGAGGACTTGACCAAATATTGCTTTTACCAACAGCAGCAATAATAACGTAGCATTTAACCTCCACAGCTCTTGTTTCACTAAATAGAATACGCCACTTATTTTTCAGCTCTCAAAGTATGCATCTCCCCATTAGAAAAAGTAGTAAGTTATTTCTGTTCATGAGAGTATTACAGTTGAAGAACTTAACACTGTAATTGTTTCAACAAAAATATTACTTACATTATGGAAGCACTTATCTTCTCTGCAAGATGAACTTTTTGCAGCTACTGAAAAACATTAGGAATTTGCGTTTTCAGGAAATAGTTGTATATATTATAACATGACATCAGTGTGATTGCTGGACTAAGCTCAAAGGGCAAAGTGCCAAGGTTGTAGTACTTACTATATTAAGAATTAGTGACATGGTTCTTCAACCCTGTTGGTAATACAGGTGACTTCTTACATGCAGGCATAAGGTGCTTCCAGCTTCTTATTTTTGTAACAGTTGTATTCTGCCTGGTTTAAAATAATAAAGATGCTGGAGTGAATAGACTGGTGTGGTGAATGGACTTTAAATACAAATGAGAAGTATTAAAACCAAAGTAACCTCAATATCCCGTTGTGAACATTCTAGAGCGGTTATACCTGACACATGAATGTTTTAAGTCTAAATTGAAATAAAAATTAGAAATCTTCCATAAGTCTTTTTATGAATCTTGGAAAATACTTCTTTGGCAATAGTTTGCTGCAAAACTATGGATTAAATAGGTTATGCTTTTTGAGCAAGGGATCATGAATATCCCAAGGCTAATATTACTCCTCAGAACCTGGAAATATCTCTTGTTAGTGCTTGCTGAAGCAGCATCCCTAAGGCAATAATAACAAAATAAGTTTTCCCACTGGAAGTGTTTAGCCACCAGCTGGTGGAGTGTGTAATGACACCATACTTCTTTGTGGACTTCATAGGCATTCCCTGTACAGCTTTTCCGTGCTTATTTTGTATGTGCTCTACCATAAAGTTGAACACAGCTTTCTGCTTGTTTAGGTTGTAATATGACACAAACCACAGTCAGGATCACAACAGGTGTAAGGTGTTGTGCTGCTTCAGTTCCCTGACCCAGTGAGACTAAATAACCAGCCATGATTCATGTTAGGGATGAGGAATCACAATGTGTTTCTGGGTTAGATACTTCTGTCTCCTGTGCTTTCACTTCCCCAGCTCAGACCAGAACTCAGGCTGGTGATGCATTAGTGTTGATGGCATCTTTCACAGACTTTTGAAAAGAACTTCCTCCTTACATTCTCACAGTATAGTAATTTTTTTGGAGCCGGCCACAGAAGTGATACCCAGGCCCCAACTAGGAGCAGGCTTGCCTAACCCCATAGCACCTGTGCTGGTAACTCACTATGGTATAAGGTGTTAACTGCAACTGCTCAGGAGTTAAATACAATAAACCTTAATATATGACTGATATGTTAATAAGAACTTATTTAAATTGTGGTGTGTTGTTTTGTAGAGATATTAACTCTAAAAGAAGTTTTCCAAATTGCAAGCAATGGTAAGTGTAAAATACTTAATCTTATAGATATTACAAAACAGTGGTATTATTGTAGATTGTTTATTCAGAAAACTAGTGGAGTTAAGCCTGTAGGCATTAGGGTGACTAATTAAGGTGTGATTTTTTTTTCAGTTATACTGAGGCACTCAGCTTTCCTTGGTTTGCTTGTAAATCCCTGCTTTGTGTACTGAAGCATTAAATTAAATTGACAACTTTTTTTACAATACTTGAAATGTATATATGGTTATTAAATAATGTGGGATTTTGATACCAAAAGTACTAAAAATAGTAAGGTGCAAGCTCACTTATTAAAGTCAGGACTGGATGAATAAAGAAATTTTACCTCCCCGAAATGAGTCTGCTAGTTCTCTTCCCTATTGTCAGAAGTTATTTTTTAGCTCTACTCTGTCCTTGTAGAGAACTTCACACTTCTCTCGCTGTAAATTGCTTCATTACTTCAGCAGCAAAAAAGATGAGATACAGGTTTTTATAATGTATTGTCTCTACTTACTGAACGTTTCTGTTTTTGAAAAGCAGTAGATGTTTAGGGAAGTTTGTAACAATTTGACAACATTTGCATCTGTTTGGAATTTTTCTTCAGCCCAAGTATTTGTAGCAGTGAAATGATTATAAATAGACCAGAATAATTCCTGAAGGTGTTAATATGATAGAGCTTTGCATTTGTCTGTCTTTGCAACACAGTGATATAGAAGGTTTTCTGCTCTGTTTGGTAAGTCATTAATTTATTAAAATGATCATAGATTCTCTCTTGATTGCAGACCATGATGCTGCCATTACCAGATACAGTCGGTTGTCAAAGAGAAGGGAAAATGAAAAGGTTTGTAAAACAAAATACTTAATGTAAAGCTTTTTAGGGAAGATAAGAAATTATTTTCATCTTATATATATTTATGATGCAAGACAGTGTATGGCAGATTCCACCTGACATTTGGTAGTGTTTGTTTAGCAGCCCAGACAGAAAAGCGGGTTCTCCAATACATGCCTGTCTTGTAACACTGATAATGCTCTAGGATTAACATTGTGATGCCATATTCAATTCGGCTTTGTAAGGAAATAACATTCTTTCCATGCAGAAAAGAATGCTGTATTTGTTTTTCCTGTATCTCACGTATAAATCAGAGCAGCAGAATTGCAGAGTAAAATATGCAGTTGCTGGTGATACAGGGCAGAACATGACCTGTTTTTTCCATGCTGGCTGTAAAGCTGTCCAGAAGGCATGTGATCAATGGCAAGTCTCACACATTCCTTTTTTTCCCCCTCTCCTATCTGTGTTTCTTCAGATCAAGGCTGAAGTTACAGAAGATGTATATACTTCCAGGAAGAAGCAGCATCAGACTATGATGCATTATTTCTGTGCATTAAATACTCTCCAGTACAAAAAGAAAATTTCTCTGCTAGAACCCTTGCTGGGATACATGCAAGCGCAGGTAATTTCAGATTCTGAAGGCTGTAGGTCTGAAGGAAAAAAAAATCTAGAAGTACTTCATGAAGGTTGATGTACTGCAATCCATTGCAAGACCTCTCCTCCTGCAATCCAAGGAAGGAAATGGAGCTGCTGCAGCTGCTGCCATGAGCAGCACTGGTCATTGCCCACTCACTGCATGAATCTCATCATCATGGTGTGCCCTCACTCCCATCAGAGAATCGTTTAGGGAAGTCTGGTGGCAAATAGGTTAATTCCAGCCTGGAACCCAGAGGGCTGAATTTGGTACACTGCCTAAATTATCACTGCTGTGTTCTTGATTCTGCTGATGGGAAGAGCTGATTAGAGCTTTCATGCAGGCAAGTCCCCATGGAAATGTACTTTCTCAGTTACCCTCATTCCTATGGCAGCTCTTCTGAAATGACTTAATCACCAAAAGTCACATCACTACTGTTTTTAGTCAAGGGTGTGGAAAGACTGGAATGCTAAAAACCATTCTGGCTTGGCTTTGCTTAATATAAATAAGTTCATGATTGGTTTATTTGAGGACAGGTGCAACAGAAAATACAACCATGATAAAGTTCTTTGGAGAGACTTAATTTGTATTTTCAGAAGTATGTCATCAGGTATGGGGGTTTTTTTTAACAAGTCAAACTTTCCAGCATCTGGCACTGCCACAGTGACCCAAATAGAAATTAACTTCTGTGCAGTCTGAAAGCTTTCCAAAGGCAAGGACTCTTGCTTCTGTTTGAAACTTTGCAGCTTGTATTTAAAAACCAAGCCCTGCATGTTTTGTGGAACAAAGCAGATGGTGCAACCTGTTGTTCAGGTGCAGCTTTTTGCTCGATCTAAGAATGGAAGGGCAGGGCCATCCCCTGTGGCTTCCTCTTCTGAGGTTTCTGGCAGCTAAACTCAATTTAGCTTTGTTGGGAATGAGAGATGAAAACAGATTTCTCTTGGAAACTTAAACTTCATATGAGTTTATCAGTCGTTAATGTAGTTTTATTAATGACTAAATTCTCCCTTCTCTTTTTTTTTTTTAAAGATAAGCTTTTTTAAAATGGGTTCAGAAAATCTTACTGAGCAACTGGAAGAATTTTTGACCAATATTGGCACAAGTGTACAAAAGTAAGTTGTTTCTGTTGAATTTTGAACTTTCGTCAAGACAATTATTTTTTGTTTCTACTTAATAAATTATCTTTGTTAATAACACATTTTTTATCTTAGTGTTCGCAGGGAAATGGATTGTGAAGTAGAAAACATGCAACAAACTATAGAGGACCTGGAAGTAGCCAGTGATCCACTGTATTTGCCTGATCCTGATCCTACCAAGTTTCCTGTTCACAGAAATCTAACACGGAAGGCTGGCTATCTCAATGCAAGAAAGTAAGACTAACTTGCTACTTAAAAGTTCCAAAATATTTAATTTTGGGAAAGGAAAGCTAAAAAAGCTGAAACACTTTTTGTTGACGTTACCCGTGCTGCTTTTACATTCTCAGTTGAGTAAGTCACATAGGAGAGATTCTGTTTCTGTCTTTGGACTTCACCTAATTAGTATTAAATTCACTTGTTACACTGACATAGTGTCAGTTGGATGCAAAGCATAGTTATCCTCATTTTAGTCATTTTTTGATGTGAAAATTCAGGCAAAATTAAAAAAGTTTGAGAATGTAATTTCCCTGCATTGTAACAGGAAGGTAACAAGATTCCATTTATCAGGATTGTTCTACAAGTATCTGTTAAAGCTTTGGGATTCAAATTATTAATAAAACATCATAAGGTCTATATAAAGACAAAACATTTTCAGTTAAGTACCCTTTGAATGAGCTTCTGGATTTCACGCAGCAGCAGCAACAGGTTTAGCATGAAGAAACCAACAGCTGGAGAGACTTAATTTGGCTGTAACACTGACCTCAAACATGAACTGGGGAATGGTTTGTTCCAAGCGACTTTCAGCTCAGCTGGACTCTAATCCTCTAACTGAGGACCTCTTTTTATCTTTCAGTAAGACAGGGCTGGTATCTTCCAGCTGGGAGAGGCAGTTTTACTTCACCCAGGGTGGAAATCTGATGAGCCAGGCCAGAGGTGATGTAGCTGGGGGGCTTGTCATGGACATAGACAATTGTTCTGTGATGGCTGTGGACTGTGAGGACAGACGGTACTGTTTCCAGATCACATCTTTTGATGGCAAAAAGTAAGTGGTCTTACATTACTATTACCTGTAAATAATGCTGGACTCCCTAATTAAGAAAAGAAAGCTGGTCTGCCTTCAGCCAGATTATAGCTTGATATATTTTGTGGATGTTCAGAAGCGAAATCTGGGATGTCCTTTTAACTTTGTGATGTCTGGATTTTTGTTTGTAAGCTCTATAATGTAGCTGAGTAGTATTTCAGAATAAGATTGTGATCATCAGTTCACAATCATGTATTACTGCATTTTGTGAGTGCTTTAGTATTACATGGGCACAATTAGAACTTTGTTCTTTTTCTGCTTTCAGTTCAAATGAAAGCATAAGTTCCTCCCTTCCTCATTTAAATGTTAACTCAGTACATACTCAGAATCTTCAGTCTTTCATAACTTACTGTTCAGGGTACAAATATAAAATTGGAGTTTCCTTGCTGAATGTATTTGTGAGACATTTTAAATAGACAAAATTGTCTTTTCCATTCTCCTTTTCAGGTCTTCAATCTTACAGGCAGAAAGCAAAAAAGACTATGAAGAGGTAAGCTCATAGAAGGTTCACATGAGTGAGTTTCTGTTGCAGAAGGAACATGTCTGTAACCACAGCTGGGTCCTGCATATATTCCAGTTAGTTTTCTCCTTCAGAGGAGAGCTGAAAAGCCAGGAACAGCAGCAGGTGAAAACAGACTCTAGCTTGCACATGCAAGAAATGAGCAAATTCCCCAGAAGTCAGATTGAATCTTTATAATATCTTGAGGAAACAGTGCCATCCCCAGGACAGAATAATGGAGTACAGAGAAGCCTAATTTTTTTTTTAATTCCTTAGTGTTATGAGTTAAGCTTTCTTTAGTTTTGATCTTTAGTGTGACTAAAATAATTTTTTCAAGTAAGATCTGATATTGTAAAGTGCAGTATGCAGATGGTAGTGAATTTAATGACAAGCTGGGTGTGCAGAATATTTGGTTCCCTGAAATTATGAAGAAAGTAGAAAGTGCTGAAACTAGCTGACTCAGGAATTTAATCAAGTTTGTTAAAAAAACCCTGAGAAATTAATCTGTTTTTCTTTCTCTTTTTCAGTGGATATGCACCATAAACAACATATCTAAACAGATCTATCTAAGTGAAAACCCTGAGGTAACTTTATTAAAATTTATAATTATGAGTAATGTGATAAGATGTAATTATGTCAAACTAAAAAGGGATCATCTGAGTCTAATTGAATAGCACAGAATTAAGCCAAGTACTTCCTACATGTCTAATATTAAGCTTTTCATGGTATGAATGCACAGAGTCCACTGTCTCCGTCATCTAAATGCTTTTATAGAAAGCATTAAAAATTCATGATCTTTATATTTGGTGTAGCTTTTGGCATCTCCATGATCCTGTATTTGTATATGACAGTCTTTTAAAAAATAATATCTTAAGTATTCAGAGGGATAGATTTAATTTTTGCTAGAGGAACTGACAGTCTTATGGATATGAATCTTAGGAGCATAGCAATTTTGTAGAAAAAAACATTTTTACTTCATGGAGAGTTATTTGAGTTTTGGCATTTAGGAAAAACTTAAGAAGCAGATAATTTTTTTTCACTTGGAGAATTTGGTAAGTAAATTAATGCTATTTATATGGTTTACATTTATATGTATATTATTGTAAATTCACATTGATAGAAACTTACATAGTGACTTTTACTTGCTAAAATAGAGGAATTGGCCCAGCAAAATCTGTTGGTTTATCTCTATATGAAGTGTGTTGAAAGTGGAGTTGTTCTCCTGTGTCAAACAGGCCACTGCTCCTATACTGGAGGTGGGAGCTGTAGACACAGCAGTCAGGAGGCAGCTCGTTGGATAGTATGGGAATCCATCAGTCGGCTCTGTGACACGTGATCTGCGAGATCATTTGTTGAAACAGAGCATCACAACAGGTTTTGGTTTAGAACTAAACACAACCTTGTCGATGAGTACCTGTCTAAGTTAACTGTACAGATGAGACACGCACCAGTCTGAGTGCAGAGCTCGTGTTCTGGTGAGGGGAGAGCTGAGGTTCTGTTTAGCCCTGCCAGAAATGGGTGCAGCCCCTTCACATCAGTGAAGGTGTGGTGTGTTCACACCTCCAGGTTAGTGCCTTCTCCTCACTTCCCAATGGCTTTGTAACCATTCTCATTTTCTGAGTCACACTCCACAAAATGTTGTCTCCTCCTCCGTTTGCTTATTTTGCCAGACTTATCATTGGGACTTCATTGCTGGTTTTTATTAACAGTGACAGCAAGTTAACATCAAGATATGTGTTACAAGAAAAATCAGAAGAAAATACTGCAGCTGTGAAGTGAAAATTTAAGAATGCAGGATTCTCACAAAGGGTTGAGATTTTAACTTCTGTCAATTGCATATAAATAAAACTAAAATGTGAAAGCTTATTTTGAGGAAAATGTTCTAAGTTATTTTCCCCTCTCTGCACTGCAGGAAATCGCTGCCCGTGTCAATCAGTCGGCTCTGGAGGCTGTCACTCCATCCCCCTCCTTTCAGCAGAGGCACGAGAGCATGAGGCCAGCTGTGTAAGTTCATGACTAGAGCACATCTATAAAGACAATTCTGGATAAAGTTCTAGGGGGGGATAAACAACCCCAAGCAAAGCTACAGAGTTTTCTACGTTCGGAGTAAATGTATAGACTCAAGAACATTTCCTGCACTCACCTTCCTAGCACTGATCAGCATCCATTGTTCCAAGTAATCCCAGTGCCAGCTGGCTGACAGCTTTGGTGGTTGCATCCTGTGTCTGGTTTGTTGTGTGATTTCATAATGAGATATTTCTTAATGTCTCCAGCAGGCCTCAGATTGCAGTGGTTATATATTGATGTTAAAACAATCTGATACAATTATTAATACAAGTGGTAACTTTAACTTACTTAAAGTAGATAGCAACATAGACTGTGTTTTTGTTTACTGTACCCCGATCTTCAGGTGGTTAGTTTTTGTTCTGTTCTACATCTAAGTTCTCGAATATTGCATTGGTCTCCTCTGTGGTTTAACTTATTGTCAACTAACCTGAACTCAGCCACCCTCATTCTGATTCCTTGCTTTTATTGCAGCCAGTCTCGTCCTCCTGCAGCTCGGACCAGCAGCACAGGCTCACTGGGGTCTGACTCAGCAGCTCTATCAGCACTGTCCTTGGATTCCCTTGTTGCCCCCGACACTCCCATACAATTTGACATAATATCTCCAGTTAGTGAAGATCTGCCTGGCCAAGCAAAATCTTCGGGGCAATCGGGCAGGTAGGAAATGTAGAGAGAAGGAAAAAAATTCCTGAAGTTATTGTTACTAATTCAAAACAAGAAAACCGCGTTTAAGCTGCAGCTCCAAAACATGCATTGTGTTCTCCCTGACTCATCTCTCAAAATGTGCAGTGGCCAGTGAAGGAAAACAGTTTGTTTAATTGTTACATGGAATTGTTAGAAAAGGCTTAATTACATGCACTAGAGTCAAGGTGTAGTTTTCTGTTTTGCAGCAGCTCTTCTTGCTTTAACAGCCAATGCTTTTATTTATTGTTTTATTTTAATCTTTTGGTTTCACAAAGTATTTTCCTTTCCTATTGCTTGCTCACCCAGCAGCTTGGGTTATTTCCTCTTGGAAACTCAAGAGAAATTTGGTAGCCCTGCCTCCAGGTGATGATGGCATACGATGACACCCTTCTTAACCTGAAAGGTGAGTGAAAATGATCTAGGCTTCTAGAGTATTCCATATACAGGCAAGTTAGAATTATCTAAGAGTTCATCCCAAAACATAAAAGCATTTTCTCCTACTTGTTTTTTAGTGGGAGATTTACTACAAACCTAAGACCTGTAAATCTGCACTGCCTTTCTGGAACTATACCTACAAAACTGAGATATTAAGAAAATGTATATGCAGATGCAGTTGCTCTTAACAACAACAAAAAAAAAGCCAAAGAGCTGAGATGTGTGACTCTAGTCACAGTAATGTGTTATATCCCCCTGCCCTCTAGAAAAATATTTGAATTTTCAGGTGCATCTCACAGATGTAAGAGTTAAAATTATATATTTGACTTTTTTTTTGACAGTTTTTTCTTGTTTTTGTTGTTTGGTCTAGCAGGAGAAGCAGGTGGCTCACTAGATCCTTAAGAATATGTTGATCTAAGATAGATTTGAACTGCATTCCAGGAAGTGGAAAGTTTAATACTTTACCTAAGTTCATGTCATCAGTTATAATTCTAGGAAATCATATTTTTTGTAGCAGAAATGATAGAGTTGTGCTCAGCAATTTCAATTAACTATCACTTTCAATAAATCCCTGCAGTGTTTGTACAGATAGGCTTTAGAAATATTATTAAAAAAATGAAAATACTTTCCTTGATTTCCGATACTGATGACATGTATTTAAATTTTGGTTTTGCCTTTTGAGAGATCCTGTGAGATTTTTTATTTACTGTTCCAGTTTAATCCTAAATGACAAGAAAATTCTGAACAACACAAGATGCTGATAGAAACAATTTCCTGTAGTGTATTTAACCAGGTCAGCATTTAAGGGGATGGCTCTTGATAGAATCCATTTTATCTAAACACTAGCAGTGCCAGCTTGACTCCAGAGTTCTATTTAGAACAATTTTATTACTTTAAACCAGACTTCTCTTGGTTAAGAGATTTTTGATAAGGTAACTGATAAAATAAAGCTGGCAATCAGTCTGACAAGGAACAATTTTTTTTTCTCTTAGTTCTGAAATTTACTGTTAGACCACTATTGAGATGTCAAACCCCCTTTACTCCCATATTAAACCTAATTTGAAGTTTATTGAACCTTTGCCAGTAGTTTTTCAGCTACCAGTTAGCCAAAGAGAAAGGGTGATTTCTTCTTTACAAGTTTTAAATAAAATGTCCCCATTTCCTGTGCTCTTTTCAGCATTACTTCACTGCTTTTGAAAAATGTAGACTTGGAAGCCTAGAGTATTTTCACTTCTCTTTGTAACCGATAGCAATTCTGTCTGAGAGCCAGAAATAGCCACATTTCTCTTGAACCCTCTAGGAATAAAACCCCAGTGATGTTTTCAGAAAGCTGCATTTGAAACAAACCCAGTGCCTTCTCTTCAGTAAGTAACTCAACACCTTGAGACAGTGATGAGAAGTGGGTGCTCCTACAGAGTGCTATAAGGACCAGCTTCTGGTTGTGCTTCCTGAAGCTGCTCCCTGAAATTCATCCCCTAAAACTACACCTTTCCAGATGTTAACAAGGTTTTCATTTGGGCTTAATTCAAATATAAAAAAAAAATACCTTGTGAGCAAAGTGTTCTATGGCAGCAATAGGACAATAATATCTGGTATTTGTCCCATCGTGGGGGCCCTCAAATACAGCAATTTATGTCTTGCTTCTGATTCAGTTGCCTGTCCTTGTGTACTCCAGATTAATATTCCTCCAGATCATAAGTTTGTGAACTCATTCCATGTTGATATTTGACACAGCATGAGACTACTACATTATCCATGAGTGGTTCCTGTCATCTGACTCCTGGTTTAATGTTTTCATTTTTTAATAGACGCACAAATCCTTTTGGTGAATCTGGAGGCTCAAAATCTGAAACAGAAGGTAAAACAATTTTATTTCAATGCAAAATAAAAATAGAATTTGAAATTAGTTTTCTGTTTTCATCTCTAGCTTCTCTCTTCTAATTTAACACCAGTTTTAGAATACTTGATTACATTGCGATTTGTTGACTAGTTGCGCTAAATCATGCTGCTGTCTGAAAGTCTGTTGTAGAAATAATTGCATTTTTTGTATTCACTAAACCAAATGAAAAGATGTGTGATGTGATGTGCTGTTTAGTAACTGTACCTCTAATTGAGTATGAGCAATTTGTCCAAATTAGGAGAAGTTTGGGGCTTTCCTGACTGCAGTCCAGCTTTGGTTTTGAATAGGAAACCCAAAATGGAGTTTGCTTTGTTCAATGCTTTTCTTTTTTCTCAGATTCAATTCTTCATCAGTTATTTATTGTAAGATTTCTTGGCTCTATGGAAGTGAAGTCTGATGAAAGTCCAGATGTTGTGTATGAAACAATGCGTCAGATCCTGGCAGCTCGTGCCATCCATAACGTTTTCAGGATGACAGAGTCACATTTGTTAGTCACCTGTGACTGTTTAAAGTAAGTTTGCTTCCTGACTTCTGCTAATGTTTATTTACAGAATGATCTTTCACTTTGGTAAAATTTATTTTCTGGTTTGTCTTTAAACCCACATTTTTAGGTTAATTGATCCACAGACACAAGTTACAAGACTTCGAGTAAGTAACTTTACCTTTTAAGATAAATACCCAGCAATGTAATTCTTCTGCTTTAAAAATAATATTATTAAAATCACTGATAGCCTGAGCTTTTCATCCAAATTTCCACTGAAATTAGGAGACTAATTCAGACATGCAAAAACAGAGAGAAAACCACGTGCTAATCAGGTTTAAGGGGAGCGATTTCAACAGGTCAATTTGGCGTCTGAGATCCCCTACCCCTGTGGTCTGAGTGAGTGAAATAGTAAAGAGAGGACATAAAGGTTGGAGTCATGTTAGTTCTGAAGTCCAGAAGGGTGTGTTTGGCTCTTTGTTTTGTTTGGGGTTTTTGGTTTTAACGCATAATTACATTGAGGATGTTGAATGGTTTCTGGTTTGGTTTCTTTTTTTTTCTAATTCTTTATAAAAGCATCACTTGAATAAGTGGAATTCTTGTTAGGATGTGAAGTAAGGCCATCTTCATTCTTCAGTAATAGCAGTCTTTATTGTTCATATTTCAAAACCATTCCCCTTCCCCCTCTTTATGAACAATTCATGGTCTGTCATTTGATTTCTTTATGTTTTTAAAATCATTCTGGTTTTTTGGAGGCTCTGAATTATTTTCATTTCCATCAAAGGGTATCTTAGGCACGTGATCATGTCATGATATTTCAGGTAGCACTTCTACCTTTGTGACATTAAGTTCAAAGGTGCCCCAAAGCTGCAGCCTTTTACAGGTGAGACACATCAATTGAGGGCACATCCCCTGTGCTAAATGCAAACATTTAAGTTTAGGGAAAACTCATCCCATCAGTTTATAACAGCTGTAGTAGGGGCTTTCAGAACGTTAAAATTTATCCTTTGGTAAGTCTTAAAAAGATGCATTTGAAGTCCACCCTTTTTTAAGAATAGGAGTGCAAAATAGTTTTCATGTAACAAAGTATTGAGAGTATGTGGTTTGTTTGGGGTGGAGGTTTTTTTCCTTTTTTTTTTTCTTTTTTCTTTTTCCTCCTCCATTTTTTTTCCTTATGTAATTCAGGGGAGCTGAGCTATTGGCAGGGTTGGGAGAAATAGTTCCTTTGTCTGGCCCTAAATGTTGGAAGCTTAGTCCCAACTGTAACTAGTATGAATGATTAAAATAAAATTTAAAAAAAAAAAAGTGTACCCACATTTAGGAAGATTACTGACTTGCACTGCAAATGCAGTCCCCATTTCTTACCTGGAGTGTGTTTTCAGAAGTTTGCCTGTCTTCTGAGTAATTTAGTCCTTGCTGTCTAATCTACTGTTTGTGTTTCATAATTACATGTTTGGTCAGGTTGTAACTTGTGCTGTGATTGTGCCTTTATGATATTGAAGATAATTAATGTGCAGTATACTGAAACCTCACAGGGAAAATGTTTAGACCCAGTTTTAACCTCTCCACCTTTGATCCTCTTGGCAGTTCCCTTTGCCCAGTGTAGTTCTCTATGCTACACACCAGGAGAATAAACGCCTCTTTGGATTTGTGCTTAGAACCTCAGGAGGGAGAGCTGAGAGCCACCAGACTTCCATCTGCTATATCTTTGAATCAAATAATGAGGGGGAAAAGGTATTGCTGATGGTTATAACTTGTATCAGTTTTGAATCTGACGTGGATCCCAGGATGTTAGATACATTCAAGCTGTCTAAGGGATTTTTGTTTCTATATTGAAAAACATTAGACCTGTCAGTTTAAGTACCTTTAAGTGCTTTAATATGTTGTTATATCTAATTTGGGATGCTGGCTTAATTTTAAAGGCATTTTGATTAGCCTTTTTTTATTATTTCCTCTCTGTTTTATGTTTAGATTTGTGACTCTGTTGGACTGGCCAAACAGATAGCTTTTCATGCAGAACTGGTAAGAATCTGTTCTTATATTTACTTGTGAATGGAAGGAAGAGAGTATATTTAATACGTGTAATAGAACATCCTTGCAAGATACTTACTAATGCAGTAATACTGTTGTGTATTTTAAGGGATTTGTTTCCTAGAATTTAAACTCAAATAAAAAGACTGACCAATTCTACCCTGGAACAATATTCAATATAGGATTCAGCTTTCTACCTTTAACAACCATACTAGTCCTTTAAAAGAGGAATAATCAAAACAGTAATGTCACAGTCTTGAGCAACCTCGATCAATCAGTAGTGTATCAAATGTCTCAGGCAGTTACTTATTTTATTTACATTTTTGCCCTTTAGGATCGAAAAGCATCAGAAAAGCAGAAAGAAATAGAGAGAGTCAGAGAGAAACAACAACAAGAACTGAATAAACAAAAGCAAATTGAAAAGGTATGTTTCCTCATTATTTCTTAGTATTAGTTCTTTTCTACTTCCTTTCTTTTGCTTCACTATCGTACACTTTAGTATGAGCTTAAAGAGCATTTTGAAGTTAATTATCTTAAGTATTTTCTATGCAGATTTTGTATATTTTTGTATGGTAGTTTTTCAGAAGAACTCTTTGAGGAGATAAATGAGAAAAAGTCTTTATAGGAATACTTGAACAGCAGCTGAAGGAACACCTATCCTAGGCCCAAAGTAATTTCATTTGCTGACAAGGGTTCAGTCACACAGTGAGGAAAGGGGCTGAAGAATTACAGAATCATTAAGGTTGGAAAGATCTTTGAGATCACTAAGTCCAGCCATTAACCCAGCACTGCCAAGCCACCACTAACCCATGTGCCTCAGTGCCACATCTACACATCTTTTAGACACCTCCAGGGACGGTGATTCCACCACTGCCCTGGGCAGCCCCTTCCAGTGCTTGACAGTGCTTTTGGTGAAAAACTTTTCCCCAGTATCCAATCTAAACCTGCCCTGGAGTAACATGAGGCCATTTTCTCACTCTGTTACTTGGGAGGGGAGACTGACCCCCACCTGGGTACAATCTCCCTTCAGGCAGTTACAGAGTGTGATAAGGTCTCCCCTGAGCCTTTTCTCCAGGCTGAACACCCCTAATTCCCTTGGGGACTTCTCACCAGAGTTGTGCTGCAGCTCCATTGCCCTTCTCCGTGTGGATGAGGATGGTTGTTGTGGGCTGGAGGGGCAGCTCTGTTACTGTGGGAGCAGTTCTAATAATGCAGCTACTGAAAGGTGAGTGCTTTGGTTTCCTATTCAGTCTTTTAATTCTCTCTCTACAAAGCTATCCACTGAGAGTTTGATAGTTTAGAAATCATAATAATGGTATCCTGTGTCAATTCCAGATAGCTTTAAGGGTAATATTCTCTCCCTCTCCTCAAATCAGGACTTGGAGGAGCAGAGCCGGTTGATAGCTGCTTCCAGCAGGTCCAACCAGAGCAGTGGAGAAGGACAGTTCGTAGTCCTGAGCAGTAGCCAGTCAGAAGACAGTGATTTAGGAGAAGATGGAAAGAAGAAGAGAGAATCTGAAGCCTAAGGGTGCCTACTTCATGGATATATCTGGTGAAATGGCACAAGTTCTACAAGAAGTGAAATGTAGGTGGAGGGTCTGTTGTATTATAGAAAAGACTTCTCAATATATAGACCCTATTATGCCTTGATTTTTCTTTGTCAGTTAAGTGATTTCCATTTTCCTGTTGGTATAATTTCTCTTCTGTATGCCAGATGAAGCATGGTGATGCTGCCATGTTTATTACAAATTGATGTTTTCAAAAGGCTTCTCTGCAGTATAGAAAAAAAATGTGGGTTTTTTTTCCCCACTTACCTCTCTGTGCAATTGACTGCTTTTGAAGCAAAACTTAAAACTCCCATTGGGCTTCAGCAGTACATGAAACTCATTCTTTACAGTGCACTATGGAGAACACCTTGCTGGAAACAAACGTGGATTTCCAAATAAGACAGTGCTAAGCTTTACCCAATATGTTGCACATAACTGTTCTTAGATTTAGAAAGAAAAATCCTTATTGCACATCTCGCTGATGTTAATAGTCCCAGACAGAAGCATTTTTTCTGTTTTGTTTTGCACTGTATATTGTATGGGGTTTTTTGGGGGCTGAATATAATGCTGAAAGACTTGTTTCAACAGGAGAAAAATATACTGTCAGACCTAGAGAAGAACTGATGAGATGCAGTTGAACTTTGTGGCATGAGGAACAGCATTCCTCATCAAATTACAGGAGTAATGTATATAGCCTTGTAGCACAAGTGCCATGTTCTTGGTTTTTCCCCAGTACTTGTAAAAAAAGCTGTAAGCCTTCGAGTTCACTTTTATAAACCATGCTTAGAGTTGCAAGAACATCTTGAATTCCATCGTTTGAGAAATCTTCAGCCTATGTAAATGCCTTGATGCCAGTACACTACATCTACTGAAAAGGAGTTGAGGCTCTGTAAGTCTTTTTATAGAAAGTGGTTTTGCAAACAGAATTTGCCATTTCTGAAGTAAGAGATGATGCTAATCCTACATCCCAGTCAATCCTGGAAAGCATTTTTCAAAGCAGTGTCTGTTTACAGCTTATAATCTGCACTCCATATTCCATACCCTGTGTAATATTTATTTTGTATAGTATTAGATTGCATTCACCTTTTGATCCAGAAGAGAAAACTTGTTTGAAGAGAAATATTTATTTTTGCACTAATTACTATAAATATTAAAATCCAGAGGAACAGAAGATAGCTCTTTAATAGTGGCATGAAAATAACAGGATATGTAGAGAGAGAAGAATATACTCCAAGTTATATTATAACAGTTATGAGTGGTTTACAGTTGACTGCAGGGCATTTCTGGTGTTCAGGAATGGAAGCAATTTTCAGAGTATCTTCCCAGCGGCTGGTGATGGCCCAGCCCTTCATAGCTGGTGGTGCTCAGTGCTGATAAAGTCAGTGAGGAATCTCAGGTCATGGCTGGAGGTGCACAGAGGGTTCTCCTCACACACTGGAGTGCCCTGTAAAGCAGCTGCGGCTGCTTGTGATGCTGGTGCCAGGACTGCATGTGCAGGAGTTCACTGACCACTCCTGAGACAGGAGAGGGCAGCAGTGCCTGTCCTTGCAGCACCTGGGCAGAGGTGGAGCAGCAGGGGCTGGAGCAGCTGTTGGTGGCACCACAGCTGGGGAGGGGCTGGGGCAGCCTCCAAAGGGGTCACAGTACCTGTAACAGTACAGGGCTCACAGCACCCCTGCTCTGACCAAGGAGGGGGAAGCTGAGCAGCAGAGAGCCTCCAGGTTCTCTTCCTGAGTTAGTTCCCAGTCCCTGTTCAGGGCATTTTTCAGCCCCAGAGCAGCCAGTCACTGTTGTTGCTGTTGCCCAGTGAGGCCAAATGGTTATTGCCCTATGGCCAGATTTGGCTGCCACACAGTCACATGGACCACACCAACCTAAAGCTTATTTTAAAAGAGTGGCATTTTTATTTCATATCTAGTCTTCTCAGCTTTCATTCTTAAGAGACTGTATTTATTCTTGCCCATAAAAATGTACAGAAAGACTGCAAATCCAAATTTTTTCCTTTTTGGGCCTAAACCAAGGCTTACAGGTAGTGGCAATGCAGGTAGTTTGTCTCTGCACATTGTTCCAGTTTGTATTTCTTTTCTTTGGTTTTATTTACTCATATTTCTGTTTTTTATCAAATAATACCGCAGCATAGCTCAAGGTTACTGCGTATGAGTTGTGTCTTTCTCAAGTACATACTGAAGATGAAGTAGTTCTGAAAAAGCACAGGCAGCCTGTGAAATCAGTGATGTCCAGTGTGTCAAGTCCAGTCCCCAGCTTGTCAGGGAAGGACTGATTGTGTTAAGCACTTGAGCTGCAGTAACCCAGGCTCCAGAGGGAAGGCAGGTAATAGATGAGCACTCTCACGACAAAGCATTTCTTATGTGTTTTGCATTAGCCTTATTGAAGAAATGTCAGAAAATGGAATTACTGTATTTTTTCTTGAACCGTACCATTACTGTTTTAGATCTAAGTCTGCAAAGATAGGAAGAAAGGAGAATGAAGCTGGCAGGTGAATTCACCATCATACAGGATTTTTCAGATTTAGCAATACATTATTGGAATCACTCCATTTGCTTTTCAGGCTTTCCATCTATGCCATTAAATGTAGTTTTCTAAAACAGGCAGCATAGGAGTGAAGTGTGTTTCACTTGGGTTGGATGACTCTCATCTTACCCACTAAAAGAAGGAGAAATGATTGAAGAGAGTGGTTAAAGAAAATAGATTGATCTGCACGAAGGAAATGAGAGGGTTGGATTTTTGCTTATTTAGGGGAGTTTCACTGGTGTAAAATGAGCAAGAAGGTATGAAAGCATCAGGGATAATGATGAAAGCTGCAGGAGCCAATGGCAGGTCAGCAGAGGGGAGGAAGTCAGACAGGAATGGTGCATTGAGCTGGCAGGGGGGTGAGAATTACTGAGCTTTGCCTAAGGGGAGGATCACGCAGCTCTGTAATTAGAACTGTCTCAAGGCAAAAATAGCTGCCTGGGTATTATCCATGGCCTCTTTCCTGAAATAAAAAAGTATTTGGTACCTTTTTTCCTATGAGGTTTAGAACTACTTCCTTAAAAACGTTTTGTTAATTAAAAGAAGAGATCAGAATACTTAGTATTTTCCTTGAGAGAGTATGCCTTAGTGGGAACACCTCATGTTCTGCTGGGAACTGCTGTGGTAGGATTTCACCACCTGAGCATTTTACTATTGTAACTAAATTACTGGTTGGTTTCCTCTCCTGTAATTTATATCTCCTGTTAATTGTTTCCTATTGCCTTTTACTCAAAGGCTGATCTTTCAAGTACTTCCAGCTGAAGCTGCAGTTTGTTTCATGTGCATCTACTATTATTTCAGTCACTCCTGAAAATATTCTTTCGAGTCCATGATTTTGAAGTGACTTTGTGCAGGTACTGAATGGGCAGTGGTGTTCCAGACTAACTTGTTATATTGCTAATTGCAGCCTCATAGCTCCTGCCACACGTGTATCCCTTAGGTAAAGGGATGTTAAGCTTGTAACAGAGTAGATTTATGGGCTGCAGAACAAGCAGGTCGTGCTGACAGTTGTGTCAAGCTACATACATTCTTTATGTATGTAATAGCGTGTATAGAAAAACATATCAAGTGTGCTTATGGGTATGCATTTTTATTGCATTATAGATAATACCTGGCACTCCTCTGTGGACACTGGCAGATTTGGCCAAGTCTAAAGTAGGGGACAAGGGCAAAGTCATGTACAACATGGCCGTTTATGTAACTGGTTATGAGTAGGTAGTGTAAAGTCATTTGAATGTCATAGTCTTACTTCCTTATCTGTTTGCGTTTGAAATTGTTTCAAGAGAATTTACTATCTAGCAGAAAAGTAGTATTTCAGGGTTAAGGAACATTTCATCCCCTATACAGTTGTCAGATTTTGTCAGATTTCCTCTTTATATGGATGTAAACCTAGAGCTGAAAATCCTGAAACAGCTGAAGCTCTATGAAGCTATAATTATGTACATTGATATAAAGAAGCAAATTTGACTGTGTTTATGTTTTAAATTCTGATTAATCAGTTGCACAGAATTTGGGACAAGCCAATGGAGAAAGTTATGATATAGTCTCCTGTTATTTCAGAAATAATTCACATAGAGAAAAAACCCTGCCACTGCTTAGTGAATTTAGTAAGGATACTGTCTAGATATTTTATATTCTTTCTCTTGCTCTATATTACAAAAATTCTCACAAGTTAATTACTCTCCAAAGCTTTTCTTTTTAATCAAGTACTAAGTTGACTTTTTTTTTCCCCTTGACACAGTGGTATCTAAGTTGTCATGACAAGAATAAGTCAGTGTGTCATTGTGAATGCACTTGTATTCCTAATGAAGTTTATATTGCAAGCCATGGACTTTGTACAATCTTTCTGTTAATTTTTTAATAGAGTGGAGTGGTCAAATTCTTACAATGATGTTTCGGAATGGTCCTGTTCTGGTGAAGTGTAAGTGATTTTGCAATGTTTGAGACTGACTTGCACATTTTCCCTGAATAGCTGTATTAAAAACCACCCGTGGCATATTTATGTCAACTCTAATTGTTGTGTTTTAATCTTGGAAACCTGGATAGTAACCCTATTGTACCAGGGCTCCAGTCAGCATTTTGTAGATTAAATAAAATCTTAACTGTAGTAACTTTACGGGTGGGATTTGTACTGATGCAAAAGCCTCCTGCATTTTTCATAATACTGACTTTCAGGAAGTACCATTATTGGTGACAGGATGTGTTCCATTAAGCAAAGCTCTAACATGCAGTTATCTCCTTCTGTTGTCAAGCGTAGCTCAGTTCTCTTCTTTTTCATAGTATTAGCCAGCAAACCTCAGAGGAAGTTGTTATACTCGGGAATGCTGGTAACGTATTTTTGCAACAACCTGAGGGAATTGTGGAAGGGCTGTGGCAGGGGCGGTGCAGGGCCCGTGCTGCTGCTGCCATACGGGACAGTGCCAGGCCCTGCAGAGCCACTGCCACAGGAACACCGAGTTCCCTGGGCAGAGGCTCTGCCAGCACAACACTAACGTGGGGACTGGACGTACCTTCACAGGCTTCATTAGGTTACTATATGATAAACACCATGTAAAAAGCCATGGGTCATAACTACATTACGGTTAAATTTGTATTTTATAAGGTTTGTAGATTTTTCTGGGGAAAAGCAGACTTTTGGATTCTGTAACTTCCGTGCTAAAGATGCATGTATAACTAGAAAAAAAAAAATCTATGCTTACTTGATAATGAAGGAATAAATACTACTAATGCCAAATATGTTGAGGAACTTTTTTTTTTGCTAAAATCTGGACTGATATTTGCAGTATTTTGGAAAGAACAGGCATGCTATAGGTATTGTTAATGTTCTCAAGACTTTCTAAAATGACAGTGCTCCAAAAGCTTAAGCTGCAGCTCTGTGGAGAGAAACTCCAGAAATGGCAAGCATGGCTTGGGACAGCACTGTAAAGGGAAAGCCTGAGAGATTAAAGGCCACAGCACCTGAGCATGAGCTGCAGGACTAACACCTCTGTCAGCAGTGCCAAGTGTTGAAACACTGGTATGTCACACGAGCTGCTGGGATAAGCAGAAGTTTCTGTAGCTTAATCCCATGTCATTGCCTAGAATGTGGGATTGCTTAATTCGGTGACAAAAACCATCTACTTAACGCTGCTCCTCAGAACTTCACGGAAGAACTTCACAAATACAAACTATTTCTTGTCAAAAGAAGGGGAAGTAAGAGAGAAAAAGGAACTACATCCCCTTCTGGTTTTAGTTAAATCCCTGACCTTTAACTAAAGCCTGGGTTTAACCCTGCAATGGGGGTAGTGTTATCTGATACAACAGGCTTTAACTCAGCAGTAACACAAGGTTTGTAGCCTTTTACAAGCCCTTAACCTGTCACAGTAGACATTTAAAATATGGTTACCACAACTTTCAGGAAGGTCATATTCCAGGAGCTACATAGCTACCAATACTTACATTTTGGGGTTCTCCCCATTTTCTTCAGGGGGTGAGGGGGGAACGTTGCCATTCCTTAATACACACAGGAAATAAAATGCCAAAAGAAAAAAGCAGCTGTGCAACAGTCTTATCCATGTTAACATTCCCTTCAAAATATAGAGCTAATACTTATGTACAGTTGAGGTTGTAGATTCCTGTGAAGTTTTCCTGTCCATAAAGGTCGTATTCCTTGTACAGTATGTAGTTTTTCAAGGAGTTTGGCAGTGGAAGGAAGGTCATGAAGACAGGACAACGGAGACGCAACCGGCCCATGCATTCCCGTATCTTCAGACGACAGAGATGCTTCAGGGAGCGAGGATTTGCTAGAAATGAGAATTAAAATACTACTAACAGGAAAGGCCCCAATCCCAAAGCAGCTTGTTTTCATTTCAAGTGTAAACATACTTACTTAAAATGAAATTGATGTCTGGCCAGAGTTTCTGTTCTTTGAGAACTGCTTCGAGCTTCCAGCAGATCTTCACATGATCCACGTAATCTAACATCACTCGCACGACTTTCCCAGACACGTGCTTCAACCATGACAAGGTTATCACTTCACAGAACTGAGAGAAACAATGTTTAATGGGATAGTATTCAATACTGCCGTAAGTGACTTCTGTCTATGCAGGACAAGAGCAACTGAGTAACTTGAGCAGAATCCAGGGAAGAAATCAGTGTCCTGTCAGTCCAAGGGGTCTAGAGCTTGTCACTGCTTGCATTAAGGCCCACTAGTAGAATCTGAAAATCTGAGAGATGGTTATTTTGTACTAAATCCAAAAATAAACTTAAGCAGCTGTATATTTGATAACTAAGTGCTTTAAAACAAGTGCTACAACTCCCTAAGTGGAATTTAGACTTGTGCTCCAGCATGCTGAACAGGGGGATCCACCAGCCCAGTGCACACCTCACTCTCTTATCTTTAGGTTAAAGAAGGGTTTCTTAGTTTCAAATGGACTTTACAAACTGCAAAACAATGCCGCTGATGGGTGTCTCTAGGAACCTCTTTAGACTGGTCCAGGTTTGTTCATTGCTGCTCAGTGCTTATCCTGCCAGCTGCAGAGTCCTTAGAACAGCCTTCCAGTATTGGTGTTACGGTATAGGACAAGGCAGGGAGCCAGCCTGCAAGTCCCTGCTTTCACAGCATGGACAAGACTGCCCTGGAGAACCGATTCCTGCTGATCATTAGCGTATCATTTCACTGCTATGTTTTCACAATTCAGAAATAAGAGTTTGCAATCATTTGCTATTATGAACAACATCTATTGAATTTTAAAGCTTGTCTATTCCTATCTTCATGTATAAACTGTCTTAGAGTTTCAAAACTTCCTTTCCTGACACTGCACTAAGCACCTTTAGTTTGAGGAAGGACACTGCGGGTAGAACAGCACCGGGAGCCGAGTGCCGCACTTACCATCGTGTCTTTGATGACAGTGGAAGTCCAGCCGGCAGTCACATACTGGGAGTGGGAGTGGTTTCCCCCGGGGCAGTCGAAGCAGCGATGGACGTCATAGCCGTAGTTGAGGAGCATCCTCAGCATGACCTCGTCCTTCAGGGCGTACTGCAGCGCCGAGGGGAAGTGCGTGGTGTTCACTCGGCAGAAGTAATTCACGTTGGCGCCGTGGCGGAGCAGCAGGTTCATTAACTCATAGTTGCCCATTCTCAAGGCGATTTGGAGACAGTTGATGGGGTCCTGGTTGGTGAGGGCCCCCGCGTCCAGCAGCAGCCGCGCGGAGCAGATATCCCCGTTGGACACGGCGAAGTACAGCGCGGATTTGCGGTGGTCATCGTAGCCTTTGCGGACCCGCTGGTCCAGCATGAAGTTGGCATCAAACCCAGACTTGAGGAGGAACTCCAGGCACTGAGGGTGTGCTCCTGCTGCTGCTGAGTGAACAGGACTTATCCCGCTTTCTTTAATGGCAGCAAAGTCAGTGACTGGAACTAAGTATTTTAGGGCTCTGAAAAATAAAAAAAAATATATCTCAGAGTCTTAAACATATTGGTTCACTTAACTCATCTTGGAATTTTTCTGAATTGCTGAGCTTCAGAATTCAGCATGACTGTAAAAAGCATCTTAATCTACCAAATCAGTGCCTTGGCATGCATTGACTTGAATTGCTAACAGTTAAATTGTTAGCCAGCAAAGGATGCTGACTTACACCTACTATACATAAAATATTATTCTATATTCTCTATATATATATATCCATAAACAACCCCATTCCTTGCTAGAGGATTCCTCCTCAATAGAAGCTTTTCCTAAATGTCAAGAGCATAGTGTTATTGCATAACCTGTAGGAATTAGGGAATTTATGGAATACACTATATTTTAATATGAATACATATAATCTAAAATGTAATTCATTAAGTTACATTTAAACTTAAATATATATTTAAAATATTAACAAAGGAATTAGGAATCCTCAGATTCTTGTTTCTCAATTATTGGTTGTGATTGCAGCTGAAATATCTCCCAGTAACCTTGCGGTCTTTAAAACAGGGATAACCCTTATTCCCTAGGTCTGTTTGCATATTTGGTATATTTACCTTCCTGTGATGGAGTGGAAATGAGACACTGACCCAAAGAGAGTGAGGAGAACCTCAGCATCAGACTGGAGAGTGTTATTATATGTGACAAGAAGGGAAATGCTTTATGGATTAGAATGTCCATCCTAAAATGATTTTATCCTGACTGGTCTCTTACACTCAGACACAGAACAGTCATATTTACACAGTCTAAAACAATTCCTTGTACAAAACTGTAGATTTACTGCCTGCTTTGAATAAGGTAGAATTAGCAAAATTAGTATTTCTGGTGTCACTATTACTTGATTTTTAAGTATATTAACTCACAGAAAGTGTCCTCTATATGCAGCTCTGTGGATTGGCAAATGACCCGAGTGCTTTGGTACATTGGCATCAGCCCCATATTCTAGTAAAAGACTCACAGAATCTGGATTTCCTCCTCCTGCTGCTTCAAATAATACAGAGGCACAATCCATTGCCTGTGAAAGAACATCTGCACCTGAAAAGAAGCAGTGAGGATTTTCACAGGAGTCACTGTAAATATCCAGCTGTAATTCATGTCTCCAACCCTCCAGTGACATGGTATTGTGAATTCTATTCCTCATCAAATAAAACCAATGTGGGTATAAACCCTTGTGTTGGATCCTTGATCTTAGATGTGTTTATACAATCCTGGAAATAAGAAGGTCCAAATTGCTTTGAACACAATTACATGGTAAGAATTGCTGATAGAACTGGGCCAGCAAGGGGTTTGGTTCTTATTCATCCACACACTTGCTTTTTGTCTTACATATAGTGCTCTTCCACTCTTTTACTTTACTAAAACAGATAACTATAAATATGAGAGAACCCAGTGTCCAAACAGTTCAGGCAATCCAGTTCCAGTGCTGCTGAAACATCATATAACATTCCCCACAATAAATGTCTTGCCAGGCCTTCCCTAAGGTGACCTGTCTATGTGAGAAAACAATAGAGAATTTAAAAACAATTACAAATATGAAATATTTGCAAAATAAAATATGAATGTATTATTTTAACATTATAAAATATGATTTTTATCAGGCCTTTACTTAATTACATCACAACAACCTTCGTGGTGCAGATAGAATTTAATTTTCTTTAGTAAGGCAAGTTACTTCTGCTGCTATTTCTGAAGGCATATCTTAAAATAATCAGTTTTAATCCAACCACAGAACTTGCAGAAGACTAATAAAAATATATATAAGTAGACTAAATACTTTACCCTAGGGGGAGAGTATATATGTGTATATGGGTACTGGATAAAAACAATTTTTTGCCTCTGCATTCGGGAATAATTTTCTCTGTTGGAACAAGGATTCACTTTGTCCCATTGGGCTTTAAACATTTCAGTACTACACATGTGGCTCCCAATTTCTATTCACTTGAACACCACCCCTGAAGCTACATGTTACTGAAAACAGAACCACAGAGTAGCTGAGGTGGGAAAGGATCTGTGGAGAACACCCCGTCCAGCCCTGTGCTGTAGGTTAGCTACAGCAGGTTGTCCAGGACAGCACCCAGTCGTGTTCTCAGTATCTCCAAGGAAGGAGATTCCACAAATTTCAATGACCCATCCCGATGTTCAGCCACCCTCACAAGACAGAATTTGACAGGTTTCGATTGGTGTCCATCGCCTCTTGTCCTGTTATTGGGCTCCACTGAGAAGAATCTGACTCTGCATTCTTTACACCATCCCATCAGACATTTACAACACTGATGACAGACCCCCACCCTGAGCCTTCTCTTCCTGTAAGATCCTATAAAGTCTTACCTTTTTGCAGTAAGAGCTCCATAATTTCTGTATGTCCTGTCTGTGCAGCCAGTGCTAGAGGTGTGAGCCCATATCCACTGCGAGGGTCGGGATCTGCTCCAGAATGAAGGAGAAGCTTTACCAGCTCCTTCCTGCCCAGTCTGGCTGCCTCATGTAGAGCAGTTCTCTTGTGGACACACTGCAAATCCACTTTGGCACCAGACCTTATCAGCAAGGAGGCAATCTCATAGGAATTCTGTTTAATTGCTGTAACACAATAAGCAAAGCATCAGACAGAATGTTACTCGATGCTATTCTGTGCACTACGGCTGTTCCTGCAGTGCTCTTTATACACTAAGAAATGTCACCCTACACTGAAAGGTTTAACTTAGCAACAAATCTGTTGGTTGCTTCCAGGACAGCACTAACTATACAAATGAACCATCTTATGGAAAGATCTCTCTCTGTAATCCTCGGTTGTGTTTGGTGATGGAACAGAAGGCAGCTTTCCTTACCACTAGATGGAGGCCACATGCAGGGCCTTGGTGCTGTCAGAAGCTGCCAGCAGAGCTCTAGTTAATCTTCATAAGCAGTTACACAATATGAAACAAAGTTTAAATGACTGTGTCATATGCCTTCTCAGCTTAATAGGCCTGAACTGTTAAATCAGTAAGGATTTTAAAAGAGAATTTGGCTCCAGTGGATGGAATGAACAGGCAACACCTTTCCCTCCTTCTCTCTTTGATCTTCCAGGCTGTGTAGAGTAGCAAGTGTCCTTCATCAAAACAGATTAAGCTGAGAAGCTTCATGTGCCACAGCTGCTTAAGTACCACTGATAGCATTCTGTGATATAAGCTGTGATGTGCCATTATCTGGAACCTACACAGCTGCTTTAGATAAATCCCATACAGCCCCTTCTTGGGGAATGGTGCATTTTAATGTTGTGCACTTCAAAAGTACCTAGGAATTCTCTACATCTTTTGAAAGCAGGTGGCCTTGAGTAGAAGCCTCAGCCATTCCACAAGACTACAGGTCCTACAGATGGTTGGTAGGCTCTTTTTTCTTCCTTTAACAATAGTTTGGAATAAAACACCCTTCCATTACTGAAAAATGTACAGGTTAATCCAAGAAACTTAGAGTGCTCCTTCAGAACTCAGATAATGAGAACACACTTCCCTTTTTTTGGCTAGGATTCAATAAGAATGATGGCATTGTAGCACAAACTGAGGGAAGCGAAGGAAATGAGTATAGAACACTTTTGAAAAACATTTTGGCAAAATACACTTCTCTACAAATCAAGAACTACAATTCTTGTGCATGAAATTAAAGTGGCTTTTACACAGAGTGCTCCTGGCTATGGGGCCTTATTCCTCAATTACAAAAAATTAAAGAGAAGCGAACTAAGAATTTTGGCTTCTTCCCTTGTCATCCTTGTCAAAGAAGCCAAAATGAAACCTAAAATGTGTAAGTATAACCTCACCTAATTCCCTCACCTCTCCAGCCCTAAGAAAGGTATTCACCTATAACTAGAGGAGAATCTCCCTCTTCATTCTTAACGTTGGGATTGCAGCCATTGATCAGAAGAAAGCAGACATTGTCCACAATGCAATTTCTTACAGCCACCAGGAGAGGTGTTTCCCCTTTGAGAGTGGTCTGTTCCCACGTACTGGCACGGGAGGCTGAAATACAGAAAATCAGAACACATTTGAAGCTGGCTGATTCAGCAAACTTGATTTTGTAAAACTTTCTGGTGGAGAACCAGAAGGACTCTGTACCTTTCAATGTTATTTCAAGGATGTTCTTATTTAGCTGTGCTGCAGCTTCATGCACAGGGAGCCAGCCTTGCTGATCTGCTTCTTCAAAAGCAGAACTGTGCCTCACCAACTTCTTCAAGGCCTCTTCTTGGCCTGTGATATTTTAAGAAAGATACATATTCCATTATTAGCCATAAAATGAAATTCAGTCAACTAATATATTGAGTGCCATTTAACCCATCAATCTGTCTAGAAGAAACAACTTGCTTTGTCAGAGCAATTTTTTCTCAGAGGGAAGTTCATATGATTGGAACAATCAATGATCGACATTGACTCATAAAGCATTTTGAATTACCTATGGGAAAAAACTTACTTATAATAACATGACAAAATATTTCAAATACAATCATCTCACAAGCAATAGTGCATGAAAGTTTTATGTATAAACAGGTGTCCTAGTGAAACCGCAGGAAAAAAAATTTAGGTTGGCATGAGTAAAATGAAACTGATTTAACAGAAATGAGACATATCTTGTTATTCTTACTTTTACTAACAGTCTTACTGGAGTTTTATTTTACACAAGTGATTATGTTCTCAGTTTTTTATCTGATCAAGAAACAGCCAAACTTTCTTAGCTGGAAGGCCTGTTTAAATAGAAGCTTCTGCTCTTGTTCTTTATCCCATCATTCCTGCTCTTCTGTGAGTTACAACAGAGTGAGGGCACAGACTGCTCCCAATCTCTGCTGCTCAAGGTCTCATACACACGGAAGAACTCAAAAGGCCAGACAGCAAGTGTAACTAGAGGTCAGAAACATCCTCCATCATGTATGGAACATCTCTAGCATTTGTTCTCCCAGAAAATAATTGGTTTCTTGATTCCCACTCCATTAATATCCCTATAACTACTATGACATGTGTAAGGACTGCATGGAAGGTTTCTACCAGACAAGTGTGCAAACAGCTGTCCTGCTGACAATCATTGTTTCGTTCTCTCTGAAATTCAGTATATAAATCAATTATACCTCAAAAAGTAGAAGTTTCAGAGGAGCAAATTAAGAGCATCTCCTATTGGAATACACTAAAGTTTTGCAGTTAAGAAACAGTATTGGAACACTCCAAGTAGAGAAAGGCTTTTAATCTGCATATCTTGCAAAGTGGAAAATACATTTATGAAGTACTAAAATTGCTTATTTTAAAAGAAAAGCCTGGAATTTCCCCCTAATTTCAGGCCATGAAGTAGTGGAATCCCATTACCATAATCCTATCTAATAAGTTAGCTTTGGATGTCCTGGCTTCAGTCGCCTTCCTCTTCCCAAGACCATGTAAAGTCTTAAATCAGGTGGTCAAACACCTAAAATGTAGACTTTGCTCAGCCATTCCCAGGGTTTAGGCTTAGTGGGGTGTATTTGTACTTAACTGTCCGAATTGCTGCAATTATCTTTCCATGTTCTTTACTTGCAGTAGACTGGAAACTGCAAAACAGAGGAAGAATAAAGTGAGAAGTAAAAATAAATGTGAGGTTCAGTATATAATTATACCTTAGTTTAAGTACTCAAGTCTAGACTATGTGTTAGAGTTCTTTAAGTTACATCAATTTTGTCAGGGTTTACCATATTAAACCAGGTTTTTTTGCTGGTCTTCCCATGACACCATAAATACTGGGGTTTTCACCCTCCAAAATTAAATACTAAAATGAGGGGAAGATACCATACCAATCCAATTTTACATCACTGACTTATCTTCTTCATAAAGCCTGGTACTCATTCAGATATTAATGTAACATCATCTGAAGGGTTCAGACATTCCATATTCTCAAGGAAATAGGTACACTTGTTCAGGAAGAACTCATACCTACCTCAGGGAGCTACCAGTGGTTTCCAATATCCATGAGACAACATCAGCAATACAACATATGGAGTCACAAAGGAAAGTGAGGTCTCTACATGCTCACAATAATGCCAACACCCAAAACAGAAGTAATAACTTCTTACCTTTCCCCCTCTGTTGTGCTGCCACTTGTTTCAGTTTTATGCCTCTCTTGTAAGCTTTCCTGAATAGCTTGTTGGGTAGGGATTTCTTCATCAGAATCATCATCAAACACATACATAGAATTATACATGGCAAATCAGCACAGCCTGGATCACTCTTTGTAGGGAAACACTGTGTTTTAATCGGAAGCAGATGGTAAATCTTCAGGTTAAATCTGGAATAACAGAAATAGCCATCACTATCAAGAGAACTGAAACGTGGTTTAAAATAAATTAATCAGAACTTCTTCATCTCAAGCTTCAGCCTTCTCCTAAGGGTGTTGGTTTGCACTTCAAAGAGTCACTCTGTTTAGAACAGAGTAAAAGTTTTCCACTCCTGTAGCACATTCATGGTTTTTATTCTGTTCCACAGATTGAATGCACAGAATAGCTACTTGTTCTGGCATTACTTCCTAGAAAGCAACAAAAATAGGCAAAACTTAGGTCTTAGATAAACAGTCATTCCCTCTTAAGTCATTTAGACACTCAAATATCATCACAACTGAGCTCTTTGTTTCCTTAGGAGGAAAACAGATGTGCAAGAAGACACAGGATGTTTTTCCTGTTTGTTCACAGAGGGCCTGGAAGGGAAGGACAAGTGAAGGACGTGACATTTTTAATAACAGTTCTTGTTCAAACTGTTTCAACAGACATTGTTAGGGCAGTGCTTGCAGCCAGGAAGATATTGCAGATCTGTGCTATTGTGTGCACCAGCCATCCAACTGCAAAAACATCCAATTCCATGCTTGAAAAAACAACTTGACCACTTCTGTACAAAATCTGCTGCCACTACAGCAGGTAAACTCACAGTTCTGCCCCATCAATGCAGGCCTGTTTGCTTCTGATACTTGTAAGGGATATATCCAAAATACTGCAACAATATAAATCCAAATACAGGCAGAAATAAAGCACACTGGTGTAACCACAATTGAGTTAATAATACAAAAATAAGCTTAAGAATAGCATTAATTAAAAAAACCCCAACCAACCAACCAAAACCATAAAACTTCTCTGTATTGAAAGAGTTCAATTAAAAATATTTTAACCTTTTTAAGATTGCAAGATAAACAGTGGAGCATAGAATTAAATCCAATTAATACTACATTAAGTCTAAATGTTATAATTTAAGAAGAAATTAACATTTTATTAATGATCCAAGTGATCACGAAACGGAATAATGGGTGTAGATGTACACTGTTAAGCAGTCAGTGTTCTTCTGTATACTCAGCTACATTACCTTATCAAAACATCCACTTCTGTCTTTCAAGAGAGCTGTGCTGAAAAAAACCCCTCAAAACTACAGGGCAAAATAAAATAAGTAAGTAAAACTGAAAGCAAATAAATAAACTGGCAAAATGAACGAGCACAGCAAAATTAAGAAAGCTGTCAACATGCCACTTACAAGGTTTGGACTAATTCTAGAAATATCTTATATTGGGCAGCAGTAATTCACAGCAAACCTGCAGCATTTAATTTGTTACCTGATCCACCTAATGTGTGATTGCAAGGCCGTGCTCTGTAATTGCACATGTAGCAAAAAGAGAAATACATTAGCAACATAAACAGCCTGTTAGTAATGAACTATACTACAGCACAATGAGTACAGAGACATTTTAAATCTAGACTATTTCTTTTTTGTAAAAAGACTACTAATTTTCCTGTGAATTGAGAAAATACACTTTTTCCTCACCTTCTGAAAGAGGGAAGATCTCACACTTTGAAGAAGTAATTATTAAGTTGAAAGTGATATTTTCAGGATTGCAAATGATCTCTGCAGAGCCCATGTCCATTAATAGCTCCCTATAAATACCCAATCATGAGACAGGCTGGGACTTTGTCCATGTTTCTTTCACACAGGCCAGTTGCGTTTAATAATCTAACCAACAAGTGGTGTCAACAAAAGGAGGAAATAAAAGTCCAGTTTCCTTGTGAAAATGCTCCTGTTTTTGGAATGAGAATTTCAAAACTATAGCAGTAACTATTAAAATATGAAAGGAAAATTCTTCAGTGCTGTCCTAAGAGAGAAAACTGAAGACAGTGTTAGGAGCTTACTTGAAAGAGTATGAGAGAATAAAAACTAAAATCAGTAAAAGTAAACATAAACAAGCAAATAAAATCAAGCAAAAATGCTATTAAAATTCTCATGCTTCTGATTGCTTAGTCACAATTCACAGTAACATAAACAGAAAAGCAAATGAGAAATAAACCCAGAGTTTCTGAAGGAAAAAGCAGTTTCAGAAAGATAGACACACTGGTGGAACACCCAGTAAGCAGGGAAATGAGGGACTCGAATGCCTGCCTGTAACAGTGATGGTAGGATGGAGTTATTGCTGCTGTACTTACAGAGGGATCCATCCAAGGAAATGATGATGTATCTGAATGCAAGATGGAAAGAGTTCTTAGACAGAGGAGATCTAGAAAGAATGCTTGAGTAATTTTTTTTCCATTTTTAAAGAAAACAAATGTGCAGAATCAAGTTTATTGCCTGTAATGTTTCTCTCAGAAAGTGCAGACTACTTTCATTTTCCATGAAGACATATTTTGTGATATTTAATTAATGCATAAAACTGATGTTAACACAACAACAATATTACCAAGGGCTAAAATCCTAGTTGTTTGTTTATGGATTGTAAAAACACTAATAATAACAACACATACTTAATTAAGACTAAATATTGAGGACCAGAAAGTATTTGTATGTGCTCTTAATATACAAAACCCCAGATGTTTCTTTACACATTATGTTCCACTTCCTATGTAAGCTAACAAAAATCCAGGATCCTGTGCAGAGTGGATCTGAACTGCCCAGTCAGTCATCCAGCTGGCAGAGCAAAGCAACCCCTCTCTTGATCCAGTGCTGGACAGGTTTGTCCGTGTTGAGCCTCAAAGCGATGACGAAGTTGGTGGAGTGACCAGTGGTAGACAAGACTCCCTTGCGCTCACTTGTCTTGTAGAGTGGGCAAACATAGGCATTGGATTCCTTTATGTCCGACTTTGGAGCTTCAAAAAACCCCAAAACAATCCATTACATTCAGCAGATCTATTGACAGAAACATAATCTACATGCAAATATTGAGTATTTGCAGTAACATCCTTAGAGCTAAATAAAAATGCAAAGTAGTTTTGTGAGCAACAGAATAAAACTATACTCACTTGGCTTTATCCAAATGATTGGCATGGCATCAAAGAGCACTTTGGGATACTGCTCAGTTAACATTCCCCTGGTGAGAGAAAGCAACAGATTCGTTATTTGTGGCTTGAGAGTTTTGGTGGTGGGATTTTTGATTCTTGCTTGTTTGTTTGTTTTTAATTCCCTATTTCCATGCATGAAAAAGTATTTAATTTAGTGTGTTATTTCAATAATATGAAAAGGGTCACTCAAAATATTCAAGCCAATCTTGTTTGAACATCCAAGAAAGCTTTCAGAACCACAGTGGAACACTTGGCTACTGACTTGGTCCTGTCCCAGCGAGCTCCATCTAAAAATAATCCGTGGATATAAACACCATCTTCTGGTGCAGTATCAGCAGTATCCTGAGGAATAACCTACAAGAAATAAGTTTGCCATGTTATTTAACTTCCAGAGCTCTTGGCTTTTTGAGGTATTATGCCAACAGCCAATTCTCAGATCAATCCAAAATGAGAATAACACAGTAACACCTTCCCTTCAGTGCTATTTTCATACAAAACCACAGAGAGGGCAGATTTCAGTGGGTTTATTAATGACCTTTATTGTAGGAGGTTTTAATCATGGACAGATATGTACCATATAGGCTGTTTTCTGCAGTGGGGGTCCAGGTCCAGTGATAGAATTACTCTTCATTACTTTGAATATACCTCTTCTACAGCTCTTATATTATGTATATACATTTTATATATATCTTATATTAGGTATAGATGGTATGCCAAACTTACCAGAGAATTACAATAATGTTTTCAGACTGCAGTGAGTTAGTTGCAAAATGAACCTTCCAGTCAGTATTTAATTACTCCATCTCACCACAGCATCAGGACTCAGATTAATAAAATATTAATTTATAATTTATCCATACCTGAAATTCATATCCCAGGAGGTCAATAGGGATCCTGTGCTTCCGGGCATAGTTTTGCATAGCTCCAGTCAGGAAAGCCTGAGTAAAATAGAATCCTGACAGCCAAAAAACGGCAGGCTTGCCTAGTTCATACCAATCCTGGAAAGAGGAAAGTGACACATTGAATAATCAGGGGAGAAATCCCACACTCACTCTCTGACCATTTTCTACATAATTATACTTGGAAAATCTAAGCAAAGCCTGTCACTCCTTTCCCAATAATACTTTAATGTAAAGGACAGATTATATGAAGAAGCAGATTAATTAACTGGCAGCCCTGCCTCTTGCACTTTACCTGTAAAAACTTGAGCCTTGCTAGCAAATCTACAATGTAGCTCCCTAGTGGCTTTAGGCTTGGGTATGAATGTTGTGCCCACTTCTCAGGAACTTTTCCAACAAGAAGACTGCCAGACAGAGCCTCCAGCTCAGCATCCATTACAACCAGTCCTTTAATGGCTTTCTTCAGGTTAATTAGGGTAATACGAATAGTTCGGATTAAACTAGAATTAGAAAGTAAAGCATTTTTCACATGTTTTGCATGATTTGTAAAACATGACAGTGTCACTGGAAAGAAATTGAAAAAATAGATCATGGAATAATCTATAGAACTTGTATACCTGATATATATACACATACATACACAATTAGCCACATCTGTCAAGTCATGGGTTTGTGCATTTGTGCAGATTTATTTAAGAGTAGGAACAGAAATAAACACCTTTGTTATCTCTGATATGCTCTGTGTTGTTTGGCAAGAGGATAAATGTGGAACTTGAAGTGTATCCACCATATACTAGACTAAGGGAAAAGGTTTAGATTCCAAAAGAAGAGGTGGGTAGGGTCTGCAACAAGGATAACTTGGAGACTGAAGGCCACAGAGCATCTGGAGAAAATGGAGCAGGATATGTGAGGAGACAAAGAGAAAAGGAGAACAAAAAAAAAAGAGAAGGAAGGAATGGAGAAGCAGACAAAGATAAGAAAGAAAAACAGGGAACAAAGTAAAAAAAAAAGAGACTAGAGAACCAAAGAGAAAAATAAAAGTGGTTATAGGTTTGTAATCCTAGGAGAAAAATTGTGAAAATACGATTTAGGGGGAAAAGGCATCAGAAAAAGGGGGGGGGAAGGGAAGGGAAAAATTTCAGACAGAAGCACATGAGATAATAAAGAAATAAACAGAAATATTTCCATCTATCAAGGAAAAGGTTTCATAAACTAGAACAGTACATGTATTAACAGTTTCTAAGCCCCTTACCCTACAAGTCAGACATATAAGGAAAACAAAACATAACTGAAGATAAAAACGGTGAAAGGGAAGTTACAAAATTAAAAAAAAAGAGAACATAAAAATATTGTTTGCATTCTCTTTTCCCAGAGCTTCCTCGTATTCCCTTCTTCTATCATGTGTTTTTCTCTTTCAGTTCATTTTGCCCCTAGGTCATTTTTCCTGACAGCTATCCTACACTGGGACTTTGCACAAGGAGCAATGGTGCTTGGACTGCAGACACCTCTGCAGACAATTAGAAGGGAACAAAAGAAATTAAATATCTCACACAACATGGGGCTTACAGTGTAGGATTCACAGGACATTTTTTGCTGCAAATAGAATTATTTTGGATACATTTAAATAATAAAACATTCTTACTTGTTAAATCTTTCCATTTCTTGAACCAGCACAGTGTTCATGCTTTCTTCATATCTCACAGGATATTTAAGTAAGCAACTTTCAATGTCAAAATCATTTGGAAGCTATAAGTGACAACATATTTAAAAATCATTCCATATCTCATTATGTAGTGGTTTTACATTCAAGGCATGCAAATGTGAAAATTTGCAGAGTAACAATATCACTAAACTTTCTGATTACTATCTTATCAATACAGTATTCAGTAGTTAAATCCAAATAAAAAATATGGGGGTTTTAATATTCATATTTTAAAAATCCCCTAGAATGTTTAATATCATGAAAAATTATGAAAGCAGTTCAATTTATTAATTTTAAAGCTGTTCATGTGTATGAATCAACTGCTCTTTCAAGTTCCCTTTGCTCTGTTTTCTCTCTCTTTCTCCTGTAGTCTACCTATTTAATAACACCTTCCAACTGAAATAGAGCTGTGGTCTGTTACAGCCACACAAGTTCTTACTTGCACTTTTCACTAAATTCCTCCCAGAAGGTTTTTCTTCCAACATGAAATCTATTTGACACTGAAGATTCTAATTCAGGAATTTCTGCTTTGCAGAAAGATAAATGGGAGTCATTTGTATAATACAGTACCTTGCTGAGAATATCATCTGCAATTGCATAAAGAGTGCTGTCACCACCCCCAGAAGTTCCCTGAGTGCCTCCTCCTTGTGTTAAAAGCAGAGATTCAAAGAGGATCTTAGTTTCCTGAAGATCTTTTGCAATATCCACATTTTCATGCAAGCCAAATACCTCTGGCTGCTGACTAAAGGGAAGACTCTAGAACAAAATAATAAATATCTGCATGAGATAAAGCAGCATACTGGAAATCAGATCCAAGGTTTCTTTAGAAGTCCAGTGAAAAACTACCACTGACTTAACTGCAGGTGGATAAGGTCTTTAGTGGCAAGCATTTGTAGACAAATAGAGCGACCACCTGTCAGAGAGGAAGATGTTTCCAAGGAATTCTCGATTACCTGTGCTATAGGCCCTCCCATCTACATACTGACTCCCTCTCAGAGACATTCTAGATCATGGCAAGGATCATACAGGGATGTTAGACAAGAAGCCAAGCACACAATGTAATGTGCTGCAAATCCACCTTTCTAAGGCAGAGCAGCCTTTAGGTATTGCTGTCTTAGTGCTTCATCGTTGTAACAGTTCAAAACCTTGTTGCTGCTTTTTACCTTAATAAACTCAATGTATTCCTCATATGTGCCTTTTGGTGGAGCATAGTAGTTGCCACTGGGAGAAAAAGCGTAGCGAGGGTGTTCAATGATGTCTGGATTGTAGAAGTCATCGAGCATTGTCAGCAGCAAACGCCTGTCCCAGTCATCTGTCACCCGGCCTCCATAGTTGCACTCCCCAGTCAGGTAAGACACGGCTTCAAAAGGAACGTGGCTGTACTCATTGATGAATAACTGAAACACAAGACATGGGGATTCCAGAGACTTGCAGTGTGTGCACAACAACAGTGTGACCCAACAGACTGAAAGGCTGGCAGCTATAGCATGGGCAAAGCTGTAGTTTGTGGAGTTTTCTCCGTAAGTGTTGGAAATTCAAATTCTGAAATCTTTTTTAAATGTAAAAATTACTAAGTTAAATAAACAGGAATTAATAGTAAAAGCCTCTTATGAGTGTCAAAATTACTCAGTCACCTAAGTAGCTCTTGAATTATTTACAAGTGGATGGTTTTGTCATCTCTTCTAGATGGACAGTTTTCTGTGTCATAAACAAATGTGCATTTCACTTAGTTTTTCTTCCAGTCTTCGGTACCCTCTGATCTCTTTCATTAACTTCTTGGTAACTTTTCCAACTGTTCAGACTTAACTTCTGTAATTCAGTTTTACCTCTCCTGACTTTTCTACACAATGCCTACAGAAGTGTTCACCATTTTATCTGGGAGAAGGAGAATAGTCAGGTTCTGTTAACTAAAAATTTCCTCCGACTAAGCACCATAACAGGTGACACGGTGCTACTTAAAGCACAGTGAGCTCTTATATATGACATTTTAACTTTGATAATATTCACACACTCATTATGTTCCATATGTCTGTAGAAAACTAAGTCTCATGAAGAACAAATCTCTTACTGCATTTGTAATTTTGAAAACATTTATAATATGATTGACATTCCTTGCCTTTACAGCTGAAGTCATGAACGTCTATGAATATTTGACATAACTTCAGTGTATTGCTCCTTTTGACTACCAGTTGGGCTTCCCAAGGCCAGAATTACAGAGAATTACATGGTTTTACCTGCAGCTGTCTGATACTGATCCGTAGGTCTGATTCATTAAATCCATAGGGTATATTCCAACCAAGAGGCCCAAACTTTCTTCTCTCCTGAACAAGAGCATGGAAAAAGCAAACTCCAAAGAGCAGTTTCTCCCATACCTTTGAGAAAAGCAAAAGAAAAGAGCGTTATTAACTAGTTATTATTAACTAGCCTATAAGCTCCTGCTTACAGAGAACACCATGTGAGTCCCACTCCCCGTGTCCATGCACACACACAGGCCCCCCCTGAGTACTCTGTGATTATTTGCCTTGGGAACACGGGCACACAGAGCTGCCACACATGTAAGCACATTTAGCCAGTTCCTCAAGTGCCATTACATTCCTCCATGTAAAGGGCAGCTTCATAATAATTCAAATAGCACTACGTATTTATTTTTAAGGCTCATTAGATAAACATGAAACATGATGTGTTTTTAATGTAAGTCCTTAGATGCAGTCACACCTGTGTACATTGATAACTCATATCTCTGACTGCTTTTCACTTCCTTCAAGGCAGTGATTAGCTAAGTGGTTCATCAGGTATCAGCAGGACATAGGGGCACTGTAGTACTTGGTCCCTGGTAGCAAGAAAAGACCTTCTCGTTCAATAATGATAGATACCTTTCTTACCACTGTTCAGAGCTCATGTATGTTGTGCACTCTGTGTGTGTAACATGTAAGTAGTTTAATAAAGCCTAAGGAACCATTTTGAATATTGCCACATGAAATTACCTAAACTCAAAAACCTAAACAGCCATAGTAAAAAAGTCAGCTTATAATATTCATTGGACAGAAATCAATATATCTGTGGATCAAACTCTCCGCCCCCCGAAAAAACCCAACCAAACCCCAAAAACTTCAAGAGATGGAGTTTACATTACCAGCTCCTTCCCAGGGCATCCAGAGAAGAATGCAGGATCAGAAATCGGATCAGAAAGAAAGGACTGAAGTAGGTTTAACCGGAGACCAGTAGGAGGTTCATTTGTCATCTTCACTCCATTCTGCAGAACAGTTACTGGAAACTAGAAATAAAACCCAGCAAAGCTGCATTCAGAAAGTGTGGAATAGGTGCTTTATTAACAACATAGCATTATTACTCTGTGTTTGTTATATGAACAATTGTCCGTGAGAAATTACATTTTAAAGATCAACAGCTTGGAAGAAAATCTCCAAAGCATGAAGAAAGTGAGACCTTGCTGTAAACAACAAAACGTATTTTAAACTGTTTTCTTGATATTCAACACATCATAAATAAAATATAAGATGAAATTTTTGAATTTATGTGGAACAAAACTCAGCGACAGCAAAATAACCTTCTTAATCACATATGCTGACAGACTGCCATTGCATTCAGTCATACACAAAATATCACACATCACAACATCAAAATATTACAAAGCAAGCCTGATATTACTATGTTTATAATTATTTTTAAAGTCCTTTCTTGATTAAATTATCTTTTCAAAGCCTCATTGTATTTCAGAGAAGTTCTTCATTATCAGCTCATTCAGGTATATAAAAATTCCCTCAAAATGCCATCAACTTTTCCTTTCCCTAAATATAGAATGTTGGACAGCACACACACCTTTGGTGAAGGATAACTTGTAAGCCAAAGCCTGAAGTCTGGATGACATCTTTCACTGTTAAGTTCCTCACATATTTTTTCCAGCATTGGCATCCAGGAGACAGCTAAATGGCAATTTTGTAAACAAACCCAGGTTCCTTCTTCCATTCCTGTTTCAATCATTTTTGTAGCTATAGGTCCTTGTCCTTGTCCTAATGAGATGGACTGAAACTTTTCTCCCACCATCTCTTTGTCATTTGCCAGTTTCAGGAGGCCTTGAACAGAAAGCATGATTTTAACATTTCTTCACGAAAAAGAAGTTATGTCAGAAAAAAATTCCTTCTATTACTATTTTGTTTACATGTACATATAAATTCCCATTCTCAGGGAGTACAGAATTTTACCAGGCCATGATGCATTCAAATCTATTAGCAGAAAGTGCAAAATAATTCTCCATGTGTACTGAAGGAGAATTTCAGGTCCCCAACCTGAAAAGCTGTGCTACACTTCTGTTTTCTCTTAAAGTGCATACTTACTAGACATGGGATCTGCTCCCGGAGACAGCACAAATATTAAAGGGATTGTAGAATTTGAGTCTAAGTAACTTTTTGACAGATCAAAAGGTGGTGGCTCTACAAATTTCTTCCCCAGTTTATCTGTAACAAATGTTGTTATAGCTGGACCAATCTGGTGAAAAAAAGCAAATACAAACCATTAATATGAACATAAAAACAGATTAAATCTTGATAGACCAAAGCTCTCAGCTGATGCTTGTGTGTTTGTATTGCTCACTTGATAAATAAGAATAGCATTTATTTTCTTAATAAAATATGATGAAGAACAATTACTGTAACAGCCAGTGCAAACCATGCTGCAAGGCAGGGAACAGTCTGCAAACAGAAACGGATCATTTTACCTTGTCTGGTCTTAAGCACCGAAGAACTATAATCTTTTGTAATTCAGTCAATGTATTATTCAATTCTTCTGGTAATGGAAAGCTTTGAGGCTCTTTACTGTCATAAATTTTTTGCCATTCATCTGTATTTTCAGAGACATGACTCCTAGAGAATAAAACCCCACAATTACTATAAAGACCTGGATTCTTTTTTTTTCTTTTTAATGTTTATCAAAGGCCCATCACATTGTATTGTCATATAAGCCACTTCACATCCCACAGTTGAGCTGCTCCATGGTGAATGACGAAAACTCTCTTCCCACCAATCCCACCTCGCTGCTGCAGACAGATTCCACCTGAGAAGTTTCCAGTTGACAGCAATTTCTGTCCCTTCCTCCAGCCAGCACTGCTTGGACATTCACAGGTCTGGTTCAATTGTCTGCTTCCCGTATTTCAGAAGAACACCACACTTCAATTGAAAAAAATGACCAGGAAATTCAACTAGGGAAAAAAACTTCTTTTCCTTCACACAACATGCAGAGCACATCCTCTGCAATGGACAACTGGCTGGATCATCATCCACATGGTTACTAAAACTCCAAGGGGGCTGGAACACCAAATAGCCTCAAACAATTTCTTCTAACAGAGCAGTGTTTCTACACTCAGATCCAAATGCTCCAAATACTGAGACTCAGCTATTTATATGCAAGACTTGTACAGCCCTGCTGGCTCCAGAATTTAGTGTTAAATTCTATTTAAGCCCTGGGTGAAATTCTACTGATTTCAGAAGATGAGATTTTACGAGAAAAACTCCTTCCCCAGAACTGCACTGGAATTCTGCTACATACTGTTCCTCCAGCTTTCACTGATCCCCGTTTCTCTCCCATGGAGACATTCCAAAAGAAAAGTTTCTTTAGGCAATGCCTTAAATAATTTAGAAAAATAGTTTTATTAAATATTATAATTAATGATCTGACTGACTAGAATAAGTGAAGAAAACATAATGGTGAAAAAAGGTGCTGGTTTTACCCTGTTGCCATTCTGGCACTGATTTGGAAAATATACAGCAAGTATTTGTTTCAGCATGTTACATATGTGTTGGTCAAAACCAATTAAGGCCAATTCTCATCAGTATTTTACTATACCTCAGTCTTTCCAAAGCTGGCATTTCACTTGCACGACACAATTCGTCCCAGCTCTTGTCTGATAGCCAAGATGGAGCTGGATTCTGGTACTCATTCTTGAGACCCACGCCCCCAGTTAGTAAGAACATAAACTCTTGATGTTCTATTTGATCATTAGCCCTATATTAAAAAAAGAGAAAACTATAGATAATATTCAGTAATTGAGACATAATACAAACAGCTGCTTAAAATTAATTACACTTCACTGCCATTTGGTAATGCTTCTACTGCAACAGCAGCTGAGATCAGATCTCAGTATTCTCTCTGGTTACAAAAATCTATGCTAAGAATGACTGATTCAGACTATGGTAAAAAGTTGTCAGCATTGCATTACTGCTTAAGATTTGTTCCTAAAATGTGTTCTTAAATAACAGCAATTGTTTTTGACATAAGGATGCCATGAAACACTACCCAGGGTCCTTTAAAGATGGTAAAAGATGCATCATTGACAAAATAATTGATTTAAATGAGTATAAGTACATTCTATTCATAATGTGCCCTGTGGTAGCAATACTTGCACTGACATACTCTTTCACTTGTAAATATGATATGTGTTAGAAACCCCAAAATATTCATGACCTTACTCCAAAGGCATTATTATCGATATGCACAAGAACAGGCCAACTCATCAGTACCATTTCCATGGTAAGAAAAGCATTAGTTTCTGTTACTAAGAGATGTCCCCAAACTGAGCTTACAGGAGCAGATTGCAGCAGAGCAGAAAGGAGAAGAGCAGCTTGTCCGTCTCAAACAGGGAGCGACACACTTGGCAGTACAGGTTGTATGTGAAGTGGTCATTTAGATACTGAAGTCGCTTCTTCAATAGTTTGGATTTATTACTAAAAAGAAAAGAATTGAGAAACTCAGACTTCAAATTTAAAAATAGGCCACGGGTTAAGAAATCTCAATCTATTTAGGGATGTGCAGGATTTATTTTAGACTCCAAAAGGGACTTAGATTCCAATTTCCCCAAAATTGCAATTACACTTCATTTCTCATGGCACTTTTAAAAGTCCCAAGCAAAATAATGAGCTGAAATCAATTTGCTGCAGTTAAGTGGTGGCACTCAGCGTTCATAAAGGAGCCTAGCTCAGAACCAGACTTCACCCTTTCTGTAAATCACATGCTTAGAAATAGTTACATACAGCACATGGTTACAGTTCACGACTCACTTAAACAGTAACTAACAAGCAATTACTTCATTAACAAATCATGTTTTGCTTCAAAAGCCTGCATTTAAGGAGGTAAATTGTTCCAAAACGAAGCAAAGAAATCCTAAGAAGAGAATGAAACCCCGTCTTTTCCAGCGGAAAGACTCTCTTTACCTGTCGTGAATGGAGTGGACGAAGAGGTTGACAAACCAGCTGAGGGAGTACTGGTACATGGGGTCGATGTTGGCCAGGTCCGCGACGCTGAAGAACAGCACGGCCGAGTGCTGCGCCACGGGCCGATACGCCTCGCGCGACTCCGCGATCTTCGCTTCCGTCTTCTCCGCAACCTGCGCGCCGCCACAGCAGCGGGGCAAAGGACAGCTGCTGATGGTCGTCGTGCCAAAGCGGCACTGCTCGATAACCCACCGCGACAGCTCTGCGCGGCACGCGGTAACGCCGAGCGAGGCGAGCTCCACGGTGCGGAAGGCACCGGGTAAAATGAGGACTGGGCCCCACCGCAGAACTGCCTGGTGTGTTTGCACCAGTGTGTGTGCGCTACAGGGGGCAATAATGGAAACACGGGAGGCGTGACAGATTCCGTGCATCGAAAGTATCAATCTATTGGCAATATTAAAAAATATGACTGATTGTGTCTAAACTCTGTAATTAAATACATTTAATATGTATTTAAACTGTACTTATTCCACTGTAAATCAGCTTTGTACAAAAATACTTTGACTATAAAAAGGTATTTAAAAATTTGACCATTAGACAAATTCTGAGATTACGTTTGATAGTCATTAACAAATATCAGTAAAACAGACACCAGCTTACAGAAAACACTAATATTTGACTTCTGTTAAGTCTATAGCAATTAAAAAAATGTAAAGAAAAAATTCTTTTTTCTTTCACCAATATTATTTAGCTCTCACTGACGTCAGCTGGTATTTTATGCATTAAGTATAACAAAAGAATCTTGCACATCTGTATTAGTCACCCTGATTATTAATATCCCCTCGAATACTTCTTTGTCTTAAAGAAGTTTATCTTAACATGTTCCATTAACTTCAGAATTTAATACTTTACACTCAGCTCTTACAGACAGATACAGATGCTTTAAAACGTTTTAAATTCAAGATAGACTAAACCACCAGTGAAGATTCTAGAATAAATCCAATTTTCTTCCTCTTCACATTTCACAAGTACAGAATTGCTCTGCATCTAACTCAGAGTCCTTCTGCTAGCTGCAAATGCAACATTTAATGTCTAAGCATCATTAAGGGAAGCACACATAGACTCTCCTCACCTGCTGCTTTTTTGTGATCTCATTAGCCATTATTTTAGCAGAATCCAAGACCTGGATGGCAGTCTCATCTTCCAGAATATCCCCTTCAGATGAATGTAGAGTTTCTAAAATTTTCTTCTCAATTTCTTTTAGATTCTTTTTATTGGCTGCAGACTGAACAATGAGAGCATTTCTTTCCTCTTCTAAATCTGGCCTAATGAAGAGAAACACAAACAACAGAATCAGGCAGTGCTCATCTTCCACTGCCTGCAAACAAAACCCATGAAAATGACTCTCTCTTCCTACAATGAGTGTTTATGAATATTCTTTTCAGCCTTTGCTGTTCAACATATTTTTATAATTGTGAGTATAGATTTACTTCCATTCAGTCTTTGGGAATAATCTTTAGCATCTCAGCATTTCACAAATGACAGTGCCTCCTACTTTTCCTTTATCTCACAAAACACCATGGGATATGCAGAACCAGTTTACTGATGGAAACACAATTTTTAGCAAAAAGAGTTTGGCCCAGTTGCATCTACATGTCTGTACAGCCCACATACTACTTCTTTGTGAGGGTCCTGATACGACCCATAAACACTTTCAGAGATACTTTGTATTTATTTCATACAAAATCAAAATGAAATCTTCATAATTCTGCAACCTTGCCTGGCAGCTCAGTCCCATTGTAAAAATAACAATAATGAATTAAATTTCAAACAATGTTTCTATAGTTTTCTAATATTCAAGGAGTATTTCATGAGAAAATTGTCATGAAAAACCAGTGATTTCACATCTGTTATATGAATTAACTTGGGGACACTGACCCCACAGTAAACATGACAATCTGTTTGTGTAACAAACTTTAATTTTTTTTTTTAAAGCTGCTACTGAGCAACATTTACACCATGTAGCATTCATTTGCCATGCAATAAATTAATCTCTCATTTCCTCGGAATTATGACAAAAAAAATTTAATGGCTGTTTGCAATAAAGAGACACTCACCTCTCCTCTGCTACGACAATACCCAGCAATTGGTCTTCAAGTCCCTCTGGTGTTATCATAAAATTGAGTAATAAAACTTTTGTAGCAAGTTCAGGCATATAATGTGGATTTCTTAGTTTTGTGGTAATAAAAAACTTGAAATCACTGGAATACTCAATAATGGACTCACCAAGCCTGATACACTCTATCCCTCCTAAAATTAAGAGGAGACATGTTAAAAAAACTTATCTACTCCAATTCCTTAGAGGAAAACCCCAACTTTTTTCATTAAGTAAAAGCAAACTTCTTGTCAGTGACAAATTTCCTGACAAGATAAATAAATAGATCTGGTACTCTGAAAAATCCTCAGAGAATTCAGTGGGGCCACATTCTAATCTTAGCAGGTGACATTGAGTCAATCCAGTGACTACTGTATTTTCAATTTGCATATACAAAACAAAACCAGAGATGGTAACAGAGAGCTGTGGAATTATTCTCCAATATTATGTTCTTACAGACTACTCTTCCCTTGAGTTACCTGTCTGAAGGAGGAAACAACAACAACAGAAGGAGAAAAAAAAATAAAATGTTTGAGCTTTATTTTCCTTTTTTAAAATTACAAACATGAAAACCAGCAAAGAGAAACCATGTAAGAAGGAAGGGAAACATTTGTCTTTATCTACGCTTTTCTGTCATTTTCAGGGGGAAAATAAAAGTTGAAAACCAAATTCATAGTTACTTAGCAAGTGTCAGAGAGGAAAATTGCGCCTTACGCAAAAGTCTTGATTGGACCATCATTTAGAAGCTGGACAGGAATGTAATCTATTTCAGGGTTCAAAGGCAGTGTTGCTGTACCTTGTTTAAAGGTCTGTTTAAGCAGCAGAGGTTCAAGGGATGGGTCCAGCTCTTCTCCAACGTTTTCCATCAGCAGTGGAGTCCCAAACTGGATGCAGTTCTCCACAGTTCTCATATAATCCGTGTCGCTGATCTTGATAACATTCAGGCGGTTTTCCTTCTCAAAATTCTTGATCCATTTATTTGCTTGCCCTTGAGGATCAATCATTAATGGCCTGGAACATACAAGAAAGTTTCCCAGGGCTTGCAGGAGTTTTTCAAAAGTTTAAACTATTTTACATGTTTCTGTGTCAGGCTGTCGAGGAAGAAGTGATAAAATTTTGATTATGTTGTTTTAAGACATCAGTGAAAAATGAATATAGAGGTGTTTTATCATAGTTTGAAAAGCAATAGCAAAAATAGTTTCAAGAGTTGCAAAAAATGTTTATAACATTTTTAATAAAATACACCAGAATGCAAAATTCTTGTAAAATCTTGTCCTGCCTTTCCCCTGGAATTCTCAATATTTAGAATTTATTAACTTTTGCAAATTTTGAGTTCCTTCTCATATGTTTTTTACTAAAAAAAACCCCAAACCAACAATTACTTGGAGATGTTTGTACGGAGATTTCCAGTATGAGACTGAAAATGTAAGTGGGGCAGGGAAGGATGATAATATTTTAATTTTGTTCAACAGATTTGTCTCCCTTTGCACGGGCTGATTTTATCTATATGTATGTGTTTCAATTAGTCAGGTATGAGAGAGTTTTCCACACAAAAAATACCCATAAAACATAAAATTCTCATTGATAACCTTCTAACTGTAAGAAACCGAAATGACTGTGGGATCTGGACCCTGCAATGTATGTAACCTGAATCTTCTCATTTAACATGTAAAGAATGAAGATTTCTGTGCAGTTTTATAACAGATTATGCTGGTAACAAAGCAAAATATTAAAAAAAAAATCAAGGGAAAAAAACCCCAACAGCTTTATCCAAGAGCACTGCATCTCCTGAAAGGAAAGCTTTTAACTACACAGATCTCTGAAGTCTTATCCCTCTTAAATTGCACAGGAGAGGGATATAAAGACTCCACTCCTGTTTTCAATTACATTGCTCTATGGAAGCCAGATTGTCTCTGTGTATTTAGATTTCTCCTTTTAAAAAAAAAGGAGATTTGAAAATAACCCTTTTTGTCACCTACCAACGCCTTGAATTATCAACAATGACACCATTGTCTACAGAAAATGCATCAGTTGGCAAACCAGCAATAGTCCAGGCTCTGATTTTTATTGGGTCACCAAGATTCTGACTCAAAGAGAAATTCTCAGAACAGGGGATATTTTTCTCCTGGAAAAGGGAAGGAAAAGAAAAAAACAAAGAAAACTCCATTTATCTTTATTCTGTGTTTCTTTACATATTTTATTATGCGTCACTTCAACCCAAAGTGACAATGTGCAACTCCATTTATGAGTCTGAAGTAGGTCACGTATAAGTAAAAATCCTCAGAAAAACAAAACCATGGTTTCAATAACTAACTACATTTCCCCACTGAATATTTACTCTGTCTTGATTTGTCCAGTTTTTGGTACATTCTAAATGTGGGCGTTTGGTTACATGAAGTTATGACAATGCAGTACCTTAAGACACTCAAACAGAGCTGGCAATCAGCTCATTAATAAATCTTGCATTAACTCCCTACAGCCACCCAGTGCTGATTTGTCACTGTTTAATGTCACAATCAGTGACTCCAAACCATTTGATATAACTGTGTTGGAACTGTCCCTTTGCAAACAGTACAATGAACATACAAATATGTGATGGTGTAATTTACAGAAATATTTTTTTTACATTACACATAACTGCATTTTAAATATAATTCTTCCATTTAAAAGCAAAAGACACAAAATGCTGAGATTTTACTTAAGCAATAATAAAGGCCTACAAAGTCAATTATGTGCTCTCATTTCTGACACGTTACTGTCAGTGTAAATTCACTGATTTAATTAAATTCAAATCTACAGAATATTGGATCAGCAAAATTGATCCCATAGGTCTTAATGAGGTTTACTAAGCTAATATTAGATAAATGACAAGGGATTTTTGAAGCCTTTTGCAGCAGTCTGAAAAAGACCAAACACTTCTTTAAATCTAAGATAAGCTTCTAACCTGACAGAGTTTGCTCCAATCTTTGGTACATTCTTGTCGAAACGCAGCAGTAAAAGCTCCCAGATATGCTATTACACCTGCTGATACCAGAACATCTCCTGTCAGATTATCGTATTCCTCTTGAAGATCTTTTGCAGCTTTATCCCATCTGCGACAAGCAGAATATTTAGGAAAAAATGGTGCTAAAACCTCCACATTAATGATATTGCTGTTAAAAATCAGCTTTTTGTTGTTATTGTGAATAATATGAAAATCTCATTTATGTGTTTTATTCTCATTTTGAAGAGAATTTCTCTGCAATTCTCCCAATGTTCTTGCCCATATTTTTACTTTCCAATCAGGAATTTTTCAAGGGGGCAGACATTCTTAGGCAGTACAGTCCTCAGACAGAAATACAGCATTAAAAGTTTGGAGAACTGAAATTCAAATTGCATTCTACAGTGGTTATTACATCTGACATTGGTACTTTAACCTGACCTCGTTTTCTCTCCACCAAGGCCTCCAATCAACTTCTCTGCTCGTTCCAGTTTTTTAGCACACAGATCAACCTGGAATTCTAAATGAGCCTTTTCTTCAGTCTTCTCAGTGAAGGTTTGTTCCAAAGCAGCCAAACGACTTTCAACAGCTGCAAGTTCTTCCCTCTTCTGATTCAGGAGTGCCATTGTCTGTGCCAAGGACTCCTCAGCTTCTCTTAAACGCTCCTTCTTGGGTTCAATCTCCTACTCAATTACAACCAAAACACAAACGCTTAAAGGATGGTTTTGTAATTTAATATGAAACAAAATGGTTAGGGTGAATACATCAAGCAAAGGAAAGGTTCCATAGCACTGAGGGACTGGGATCAAAAACACACCTTTGACACCCTGTGATACACTTCTATTCCCTTAATCCATTTGCATAAACCCTCTGCTGCCGAGGAAGCTTTAGCCACCACTTGTGGATCAAACTCTGGATTAGTCAAGTATTCCGTCCGAATCTTCTGCATGACGGCTTCCTGGGAAAGGAAAGCATTAGAGCTCAGCAAAGGCTCGGGGCTGGCGTTTGGAAATCACTGACTGATGGCCATTTCTCTATACAGTGAAATAGGGAAGAACCTTTCAGTGTTAACTGTTGGAGAAACCACATTTGTTTCTTTTGATCTTCCTATCACTATTTGTGCTTTTGTCCTGTTTTTATCCTAATCCTGTCCTTATCCTTTATAATCGTGCATTTGCTACATCTTCCACGTGGCAGCTCCCCAAGTGTTCAGAGCATTACAATGACACAGAAGCCTCAATTTACACTGCCCATTGTGCAAAATACATTAATTTAATCATTTGCCATCTTTTTCTCAAGATGCAGCCTTTGGGGATCATTATAAAAATGCATTTCTACTAATTTAAGACAAAATCTAAATTTGGAAACTGGTTTTATAAAGGTTAAAGCATATTCAATTTCCAGTGAATTCAGCAAACAGCGAGAATCACACTCTTGGATAGAAATACATTTGGGAAAAATGGTTATATTTGAAATAAAGTTATACAGTAAATACATTTCTGCATTTATTGTATACCTTCCAGTATAATTAATATTACCCCTTTTGTCATCATTCATTTAATCAAAATAATACAATTAGAAACAGACATTAAAAAAGCATCAATGGGCAGGTAGTTATAAAAAAGTTCATGCTGCTGACTAATTGATTCAGAAAAACTAGCCAAACTAGCTGTGACCACTACCCTGGGGAACCTTCTGAGATGTGAAGTACAAAGCTCACCCTGAGGAAGTTTGACTCACTTGGCATGGCCACACTCACTCTGTAGAGATAACCTACTGTGTTGTAAAGATCCCTTGTGACAATGAAAGCTGTCTAGATTGGACAAATGAGGTCTCTAATATAGTATTTTCTAATTTTATTTTTTTTCCCCTGCAAGAAAGTGTCTACATGGTAAAAATCACTGAAAAAGCCTTACTGGAAGAGGGCTCTCAGAACAGCTTTTCAACTCCCTTAAGAAATTGATGTTGCCAAGCATTTTCTGGCTTGTAGTCCAATAATCCAAAATCTACAAAACACAGCAGGAAACACTTTCTCAGGCTTTAAAACAAACACACAAACAAAAAATGACAAACCTCTTTTAACTCAAGCTCATACATATTTAACACTGATGACCTTTTATCTCCTTGAGATGCCAACAAAGCAGAAGGTCCACCAGAACAAATATTTCCTTCAAATCACAGTTAAAACCAAGAAGTAAACAGTGTCTCAGAGAAGTTAGGTATTATCTCTTATGAATGTATGAGTCAAGCAAATTAAATGTGTTCTCTTTGCACATTACAAAATTTGGAAAATAAGGAACTCTGAAAGTTTTCAGTGAAATGATGGACAGAGGCCATAAGTAGTTATCTACTTTAATGGCCCTTGGGTAACATTGTTCATTGGACAGGCACTGCAAGAACATTAATTACATCTTCCTTTCAAGCTGCCGTTTTACCTTGCCTCCAGACCCTGAGGGATCTGTAATTTTCTCAGGTTTTTTCCCTCTTATGACACAGACAGCAGCCATGACAAGTTTGACACCAGCTGGAGGATTTTTCATAGCTTTGACAACTGCTATATCAGAAGGCTAAAATAAAAAACACATGTAAAAATGATGACAAATACTATCTCTCACCACTTGATAAATGAACTGGGAGAAAAAAAGAGGAATTATAACACCACTACCAGTGACTATAACTGGTAATAGAGGACTTCTAGAAAGGATGATACAGTGTTAGCATAACAATTAGCACAACAATATGATATCCATCAATGTATCCTTTGCAAGGGAAATGAAAATTAAATAAATGCTTATGAACTGTAAAGTAATGATTAAATAAAATTATGTTTTAAACAGCCCAGGTCAGAATATTTTTAATACACTTCAGTGCCATCTAAGACATCTCATATTCTTCTAAACTCCTACTAAAATATCTTCTACTATAATAAATTCCTGTGGGACTTTCTCAACAATACAGCTTTCAGATCCTATGTAAGTCACGATAAGGACAAAACCTTCAAACCAAAGATGCAGAGAATTCTTAGTCACAAACAAATGCCGTGTGACACACTGGTGGTCAGCACTAACTCAGCTGACAGAGGAAGTTCAGCTGTACCACTGATGGTCATCTCAGGTTTTGGTTACTTTTCCCACAGGTGGGCTGTTCTGCAAATGAACAGTGTTTTAAATGCACTCCCCCGGGCCAGTATTCTGAGTGCAGAGGTGGAAATATGTTGAACAATGACTGTACAGAGCCTCTCCTTTGCCAAAACTGAGGAAATGTAACACTTTAATTCTTTCATTTCAGTGCAATCTTCCCCAAATAAGTGGGAGAGTTAAATAACATTTTCAAATGCTGAAGTTTAGATCAGCTTGCCTTCAAAGTGTCAAGAGCACCAACTGCAGCCTCCAGGACAGGTATTGCCTCTGCCAGGTCATTCTCACATTCATTTTTCAATGTCTGAGCTTCTTCAGCTTTTTCTGTAGCAATTTCTTCATCTACTTTTACAACTTTTCTTTTTTCTTCTACTTCTGCAGATTCTATTTCTATAGTCTAAGGAAAAAGCACATGAGTGGGCTTAATATTGTATCTTACAGTAAGAATGTAATTTTCTTTCAGTTCTAAGGATATAAACATAAGTAATGGCAAGTTTGACAATACTTCAAACCCCTGTAAACAAGAAATGAGCTCAAAATCAACTCTTACTTTCTGAAAGTCACGTATCAGTGACATCAGTATACACATGCTTACAAAGTTGTAATTGTATAACCCTACCTTCATCATGTTTGCATTTTCCACTTTAGCCTCTTCCAGTTTGGGCTGCAGCTGAACTAGTTCTTGTCTCATCTCAGCAACCTATGCATATGCAAAAGAATCAGTAGGATTCAGAAGGGTCAAGTACAATTTCCAGCAATTTCTGTAAGACCTAGATTTTACCTGATGACCAATTATTGATAGAAGGATGCAACAGTTTCAAATCAAAACATTTCTGAGACTCTTTTTTATCTCATACATACCATGTTGAATTTTAAGAACTATGTTAACCATCTAGGAAAGGGAAGCTCTGTTCATATACTGCTTGGCAATGTATGTTTAGAGATGTATGACCTCTAGCACAAGTGTTCTAGAAAAGGGGAAGTAAAATACCTTTTCTTACAGTTTTACCATTGAAAATCAAGCTAAACAAGATCTGAAGCTATGCTTTTGACTGATGTCTCCAGGAAAAGACGTGCATTTGACAAGCATTTTCTATTTCCAGTTCCATATTTGTCCTACCTCACCTGTGACTCAGCAAAAGCTAGTTTGTCTAGCCCATTCACATATTTTCTCTTGGCTTTCATTACACTGTCTCGTTTCTCAGTAAGAAGTCTCCGAAATGCAGCAATAAGCTCAAGGTAAGAAGTAGGAGTTACATAATTATGGCGTCCCAGGCTTTCCAAGAACCTGTTAAAAAAAAGGAAAAAGATAGGAGTAACTTTGAGGTTGGATTTATTTTGTTAGTTTATTGTTAGCAAAGTTATGGAGCTCTTTGATGAATAATAGGAGTAAACAATTTCAACAACTTTATTTGATATTTTTATGCAGGCAGATAGTTATGTCAACTTTAATGTAGAAATGAGTGGTAATTAAACTCAATCACCTACTATTTTATTAATTAATCATTGCTTTCAAAAGAAATAGACTGACCTTTCAGAGAGTGATAAAACTGAAGTATGAAAGTATTTACAGATGGGCACAACTCCCTGACGCTCAGTGTCTGTGAGCTCAAGTGTTTCTAAAAACTTGCTGGCCACACGTTCAAGGGCATCTTCAGGCCATGGCTGAGGGAAAAGGAGAAAAGAATTTGTAACATTCAACTGTAAGCAGTCTTCATACTTTAAAATCAGGTTTTACCATTCAAAACGCCAGAATGAGCCACACTAGTCCCAGACATGTCTCAAGAACAATAAACTGATAGAAGGGTTATCTCAGGCAGCAAGCAGTCCTTTCTGGCAATTCCTGGCTGATATTCTAGTTCAAAGCAGCACAATGTCTTTCTATCCAATCATTTCTATATCTGTTGTCAGCCTTTGGCAGAAAAACTAATTGACATCAGTACTGTGCCAAGCTCTAGAGCTCAGTGTGCTTTAGTGAGAGCAATGCTGCTTACAGCAAGGATGGGTAACTACAGAAATTGTCCAAGTTTTATTCTGCTCTAAAAGATCTACTGATACACAACAGGATTTGTGTTTGCCAGTTGTTCTGCTTAACAGGCAGCAGCAATTAAGATCGTTTTACAGTCACACTGAAATGGTTTCTCTAACCTTTTAAAACAGATACATTACATAATAAAATGACAAACTACCATCATCAAACTAAGAGTATTCACTGTGTCAGAAATTTGGAGTAATAGAATTTATTTAGTTGTAGGAATGTTGAGATAGCACGTCAAATAGTTCCCAAAGTATTACAGAAAACGACTACACAATTTTAAAATTCAAAACAAAAAAGGAGCACTTCTACAAAGAAGACAAAAGAAAATCTAATGAGACATAAAAATATAGAGTCGTAGGAAACTGAAGAAGCTTTGTGAGGAAATAATGCAAATACTTTCCCATACCTGGAACCAATCAATAGTACAGCAGTTGATGAGTGAGGGGAATTGTCTCAGCCGATTGCGGAAGGCGTCTCCAATTGGGCTGAATGCCACAACAATGTGGAGATTTTCTTTGCAGAAGTTCACAAAATATGCAAACAAGGCCAAGGGACTGAGTTCTTCACCTTTGCTGTCAGTCTGAACTACTGCACGAACACCCTTAGGAACAATACAGAGCATATTAAAAAGTTCTATCATTTGTCATTAAGTACTTCTGAAGTCCTATAGCAATCCTGCCAACGACAGCAACACCATGACATGAAATCATTTATCGTAAATCAAACAGGCAAACTAAAATAGAAGACAGCAAGCACACAGTACCAAATATTGCCTCTTAGCATTAAGCTTCCAACTTGGTGTATACAAAGATTGATGCCCCTCCCTCCCAATTTTTGACTGCTATTGTGAAAATTCAAGTCTGATTTTAGTTACAGTTAAAAAAAAAAAATTGCCTGAGTACACTGCATCTCCTGAGCCTAAAGTCATGGAGTTCCTTTGCCCAACTTCTCTCTGGGTAGAAGTGTCAAGACTGAAATTCTAACAGTGCCCTACGGCACTAGTCACTAAGAGTCCATTAACAAAGGCAGGCCATGTTCTCTCATAAAAATGTCTTTGCCCTTAACTGATCAATGAAAACATTATGATGTACATTGTTCTCCTACCCAATACACTACAAAAATAACTATGGCCACAGGCTATTTGTGAACAATCCAAGTTACAACTTAATGTGTTTGTGAACAGAATGCCAGAGTAGAACTAAAGTTAGTAGTTAGCATAAGCTACTCCATAAGTGTACTAATAACTGCTTGATTTATTCAAAGTCTCAAAAAAGAAGTCACAGAATTAAGTGCAAATATCCGAAAGCCATACTGCACACTGAACTGACAAAACAGCTGAAAAGGGAGCTGAAATTAAAGAGAGCTTCTAAAGATACCTCTGTAATTTCTTGTTTTTCATCTGCTGCAAAAAGATTGGGTACCTCCCCAGTGTTGAGGAGACTGTCAACATCTTCTAAAAAGCTTTCTTCTTTAATTTGTGCATCTGTGATTAGAAACACAGTTTTCAAACCTTTTACACCTGCACTCTTCAGAAGTCTCTGAAAATGCAAGACAGTTAAAAATATTGTACGTTCCAAACCATCCTTCCTCAAAATTAAGGCAAAATGTAGACAGGTTATTAAGACTCACTTTCAGATCTTCTCTCCACTCGCTTGTACCATAGGTCTTAGAGATCTCTGGTTGAAAAACCCACATGCTTGCCATGAATGCTGCCAGACGGGTCAAAGACTGCCGGCCACTCCCTCCCATTCCAACCAACAAGGCATTGCCCCCCGACTGCTTCAGGATCCGGCTTATCCGAGACAGATGTTCCAACATGTACCTACATTTGGAATGTGCTGATTACCAGAATGGCACAACTACACATGCATTTATGCACCTGTAAATCTGGGAAACAAATAAAGAAGTAGCATCTCCAAAACAAATTCCTCACTGTGGGGTCGAGTGGAAAGGAATAGGAAGAAAGAGCGTGGGTTTGCCCCACAAAATAAAATAAAACGAACAGTTCTTCTATTATACAAATATCAGTATGTAGCTAAATTACTACAAATTACTAAAATGAATAGGCAGAAGAACAGGACCACTATAAGGATAAAGGCATCAAAGGAAACAAAAATCATTAATTCTCCACTTAGAAATCATAACAGTATTACCAATTTTAACTTTCTTGAAGTATACCAATTTCAATATATTTTTCAAGTAACCACTGGGGAAAAATGGGTTGTATCAACAAACATCTCCCTTCCCTCTCCCTCTGACAGTGTTTTATAACTTGCATGTGAAATACACACGAGAACAACATCTTCTGGAAGCAGGACCTGCACATCACAGAGTCCTTGTGAAAACACAAGCACAGGTTATCAGGGAACATGCGGCAGGGTCTACAAGAGATCACCTGCTGAAGCACAGGGCATGGGGGAATTAAAGCAACATGAGCAGCAGTCAAAAGTGGTTTCAAAAAAACTTGCAAGCATTTCAAGAAACAGAAATTCTTGTTTATTTTTACTGGTTAGAAAAAGAAAGGAATCAAATCCAGAGGTTATGGATGAGATTGAACTCTAAGGCTACAGTCAAACATGCTCTCCTGGCTGCTGTTCAGGGAGGTCACTGGGATATTGCTTCTACACTCAGGAATTGGCCTCTGATCAGAGGCTGCCAGCTCTTCTAACTCCCACCCTACTTGAATACACAGGTACTCACAAATCCAGCCTGACAATGTGACCTGAACTAAAATAAGCTGCTGTTAGCAGAGTTCAAATTAACTCTAATCACATTCACGAAGTATCAGCATGTCATGTTACGCTGGCAAACAGGAAGAGGCAGTAATCTCCAGCACCAGGGAGGAGGAAGGATTTGTGACCTCCTAATCTGTCTCACTTGTAGCTCTGCCTGCTCACAAGTTAAGGTGACAACAGGGGCCTGCAGAGTCTGGAATTCCACAGGACCAACTGCAGCACCAGCTGGGAACATGCCTAATGTGGAGCTGGGCTGTGCTGAGTAGCACCAGAGCAGAGAGATGGCCATGACTCTGCCACATCCCACTCTTGGAATTCTTGTCCTTGGGAAACAAAAGGCCAGTGGCTGCAGGCAAAGCTGGCACCCATCTTCCCTGCTAACAGAGGCCTAGCAAAAGTACAGCACCCATCTGACTCAGTGCAGTGTTTCTATAACAACTGAAGAAAATAGTCAAAGCCCCTCCTTAGAAGAAAAACTTCTCATTATTTACTTTCAGATAGTAAAAGCAGAGGAGTAAGAGAAAAATCAGTTTACTCTGACACCACAAACACCTTTATGGATGCATTAAGGGGAGGAGACATACCAAAAACTACAGTCCACAAAATTGAATATATCAAATTATCAACTACTGCTTGTAGCTCTTAAAAAATAGAGATCACACACACCTGAAAACAACAAGGTTCATTCTTGTTTTCTGGGTTTGATTATATTCATCCAGACACTGCTCCACAACATCACTGAAATCCTGAATGCTTGGAATCTCAAGATAAAGTCTTTCATCTCCCTCAAGCTCTGGAACCATGTAGTCACCAAAACACAAACTTCTCATGTTTTCTTCTGTTACCTATGGTAAATATTCAGCAAACTATGAAGGCATCTTTAATATTTAATGAACATATTCCTCACTGAAATTTTAGAAAACAAAGGAGAATTCAGATAAATACCCCAGACACAAGAATAAGCACTCTAAAATATTTTGACTCACAAACAGCCACCTCAAAATTCTGTTTCCTGCATTAAACTACATACTTATTCTTTATTTGTTTGTAACAAACAACTGGCTCAAATACCACTAACAATCTCATAATCATGACCTTCTGATTGCACCAAAGTTATACAGATGTATATTATGAAAATGGACAACTAAGTCCACAAAGTCATTTCCTCTATACTACTTTTTCATAAAAGAAATTTGTGTAAGTTCACTCACATTTTGAATGTAATATTTTTTGAAAATAATGTTTACATATAACAGTTGAATCCTTTCAAACAATTTTAATTTTTACTTTTTTTCCCCAATGATGTAATTTTGCAAAATTCAACTCAACTTCAGAGCACATTTGATCCATAATTTCACCTGTTATTAAGTAACTTCCTAGTTCTAAACTTATAAGAAAAGCAATTATTTTGCCACAGGTTAAATGTGATGCTCACAGGTGCGTTTCCTTGCTTCAGGTGTGCAAAAAGTGAATCAAAGGCTTCTTTGAAATGGTTTTTCACGATGTCTTTCACTAGATTGAACAACCAGGCTCTATCATCGTCTTCCACCAGACGGTCATAGAAGACACGAAACACCTCATGGACAAAGAGCCGAATCATGACACGTTTGTTTTCCACTGCATCTTTCTTGATGAGCAAACAGCCATTGATAACACGGGAGAAGTCCCGCAGGTTGAATGTGTAGTGAGATTTGGCTGGTGTGGGCAAAAGATTTTTGATGGCTTTCTTATACACCTTCAGAAAATAACAACAAAGAACAACAAAATCAACAACACAGTAACACTGACTATGCTATTATAATAAACCTTAAACATCTCCTAAAATTTTATTTCTCAAAAAAAAACCATTTCATACTTAAATCATAATGAAATTTGAAGATCTCCAAGTCCTCTCTGAATAAATCAGATGTACCTCATGCAGTTCTGGAGCCTCCCAGTACTACCAACCTAAATTTTCAAATGGGAAAAGTAATTGTAGCAAATGAAAAGAAATTGGTCATAGGACCAGGAACACCACTCAGATTTCTCGACTTCCTTTAACTATGTGATATCCTCCTTTAAGTGAAGTATTAAATGACACAGAACGTTAATTTCCTAGATTTTCACTTGTTTTACACTACTGCATATCTACAAATTGCTCAAAATTAAATAGAGACTCAGTTAAAAAGTTGAAGGAGTAGTAGATGAAGAAAAGTGTCTTGACTATATTTTGTTCTAACCTGAAACAGCTGTTTTTAGCTCATGTTATAACAGAAATAGTGTAATTTCTCATTACGTTGAACAGAAATAACATGCTGAAGTGAATACTGAGAGAACATTTAATCTGTCTCTATAAATTCAAAGGTGAAGACAATTATCAAACATTAACCTGCTAAAAAAAGGTACAGTAAAAGCAAGTTTTACAGGCTTGACTGTATCCCTTGTACTGAATACACACTTCACCTGGTGTCCCACATCCAAAGCCAGTTCCAAAGCTCAGTTCTTCTGTTACATACTTTACTCTAGGAGCTGGAAGGTGCTGCTTATCAGGACAAAAATCCACATTAGAACAGATTCTCAAGCAAGGAAAATGTGTTAAGAGTCTAACAGCATTAACTAATCCTGATGCAGTCTGATGAGCAATACCTGCCTGACTGTATCAAAGGCAACACTCTGAAATCCATCTAAGATGTATCCTGACAAACCAAATGTTTTGGATATGTAGGCAAATCACTGCTTCTATAATGTTCTGTTTAAAGATGCGAAACTTGCAAATTTCTTGTGAATTACTTTTTTGTTTATTTTGGAAGGATTAATTGAACTGACATAAAGACTTCTAGTAGTCAGTCAGCCTTATGATCTATACATGGAATATATTATCTAACAATATTTGGCACACTGGAGTCACTAGAAAGCTGCACGTTCCTGCTGGGCTCCTCAGCCTGCTGTGATGTGCCCACCAGTAATGTAAAAACTGGGAGAGGAAGGAGCAAAGTGGAGAGGGTGCTTTCCTCATTCTTAGTCTAAGACGGAATTTTGAAAGGGTTGCAACTGATTTTTTCCATTTGTCTTTGCATGTGACAGCTTCCTGTGCCTGTCAGATCCCAAAGATATTCTAGTCTCACTTACATGACATTAAGTGGTAGAAGTACCACAGAGCCCACTTTAACACAAATTCAGAGACCATTTTCCAGAATCAGAAAGTTACTGCAATAACAAACACTAAAACCACTTTGTCAAGGTAGATGAGGTTGTATGTTAGAAGAATAATGAACAAAGTAGTTAAAATCTCTGCTTCACCAATTAAATCACTATAGAGCCAAAGGAACTGTAATGAACGAATTGAAGGAAATTTCCATTAAGATATTTGCCTCTTACCTCTAAAGTGGCAGTGACAATTTGATTCCCAATTGTGGAGAAGTCAGAAGGAAAATTATTAGCCCTTAGGTAAAGGGCCACCACGGTGGAGAAGATGCGAAGCATTGTTTCATCACTGAAAGAGTTAATGCTGCAAATGTTGAAGTGCCGCAGAAACCGAGGAGTGACAGGGTTCCTGCCACCACCTGGAGGCCCCATGGCAGCCAGTAGCTGTATGTCCACAAGGGTGATTTTAGAGGTGTCCTTTAAATCATACCTTCAAAATAAAGTGCAATGTGACATTTAGGTACAGATATAACACTTCTGGTACAGCTTAGATGCATCGATATTGCAGAGTACTCGGAGTGCATAACACAGGTAACTAAAAATATTTAAAAAATAGATTATGTATTGTTTAATATTATATATATTTGTATATATTTCTTATTTTTAAAACAAACACCACCACTCCCCTCCAAGAAACCAAAAAAACAACTAGTCCTTTAACTGTGTGCCAGTTAATCTCGATTTATCAAATGCTGGCCTGAAAGATTACTTGTTTAAATCGGGTTACAAAAAACCTGATAGGAAATTTTGACAGGAGTATTAAAACTGCGATGTGGCAAGACATAGTATCTCTATTCAAGAGTAACAGACATCTGAGCAGTGCCTGGAATCATAGAATAATTCAGACTGGAAGGAACCTCAGGAGACTACGTGCTCCAATCTTCCAGCTGAAACAAAGCCAGAAACCTCAAAAGTAGGGAAGACCTTCAGCTTATTTAATTTCATGACTATTACCAGGTTTAATTCTTAATTTTAAAAATACATTTTGAGGTCTTGCAAAAGAAATTTTTGATGACTAATATAATCATGGATGACAGGAAAAACCAATGTAAGGATTAAAATCAAAAGTTCTATATAACTGCCTACGTCAATATGTATAGAAAACTGCCAACTCTAAGGAGCAAGAGAAAGAAAAAGAGCAAGAAACTGCACTGGAAAAATAAAAACAATTAAAACCAGAGACACACACACAAAAAAAAAATCGAGGTGTAAATGAATAATTTATTTAATATATTCTAGTGCTGTTGAAGGTCAGCAATAAAGCATTTTTAAAAACTCAATTGTATTTCAAGTCATTACCAAAATCCATGGTCAGAGAACTGTCTTAAAAGCTCTATAGGAGGCTGTGCCCCATACTTCTCCAAAGCAGGCATGTTCATATCATCCACAAAAATAATGCACTTTTTTCCCATTGGAGGCCCAAAAACTCCTTTGCGCCTCTTGTCCAGCCTGGCCATAATAATGTTCTAGAATGCAAACAGGAATATCAGCAACAGAGATTAGATATTCACGTAGTTCATCTTCTTGAACTTCAATTATCTGCTCTTCTAACCTGGGTCTGGTTGGCACTGGTTCGAGCTGAAAAGTTAATGAAGAAGGGAAAATAGCGCTCCCTTTCCAAGTTGTTCATTAACTTGTCCTTGATATACACAGACTTCCCGGTGCCTGTTGGTCCCACGAGGAGCAGTGGCCTGCAAGAGAAAGCAAGCACAGAAACTGCAGAAACCTAACATTGTAAACTAAATAGAATTAGAAGTCAAAGGTTCTACAAACTTACCCTTCTTGTTCTACCTCTAAAAACATTACATGCCTAAGGAAGAAACTAAAGTGTTTTAATATATCCATAAACCTTCTCATCATTTTAGTTTGCTTCCACCATCAAGAAAATGGGAAGAAACAGTTCTCATTCCATCGTTATCCTGGTGTTGGGGTATATGAACATATATGAGTTAAATTTCTCCAGATAGGTCCTGCATTAGTTCAAACTTCATAAAACTTTCAGCTTTGGAATTTGAGGTGCTTTTTATTTCATTCTCTCACATGATCTGACCATGGCTAATATAACTGATTTGATATGATTAATCAAAGGGAAAAATTAAAATATGTATTTAATTGCCAAAGAAGAAAGAGGGTACAGAAATTCTCTGGGCTGTCCTAACAGCATCATCAGAATGAGAAGACTAAAATTATAAGGTTCCATAAAAAAAACCCAAAACCAGACTTTTAGGCAATTTGCAACATTTGTAATAAATGCCTATTTTTAAAAGGCCAAATAAACTTTCAGAGTTTGATAAAAACAATGAACTCAAGGGAAAGAATAAGAGTTATTTCTACCTACGACCAAAACTTCAGAGATTTGTGTAGAAACAACTTACTTTCCATGGGTAATGAAGAGTTCTAACAAATAGGTATATCGAACTGTGTCCATAGTTGGGACTATAATATCTTGAATCCTCACATTTTTATCACTGTAACTAATTTGTTCAATAAATGCATTCCAATGAACCCAACCTGCTTTGTCTTTCAGCTAGAAAGAAACACAGGTGTAAAATAGATTGGTGTTATACATATGGCTGTCTCTACTACTTCACTTTTGAAAAGTCAAAATAATGCATTTTAATAAACTATTGAATATTCAGCATTTCAGAAGTTAATACATTTAGTTTGCTTTACCTCAGTAATAAAGTGTTAAATTACGCTGCTAGAATCCTTCCTTTTCTTAAAAATTTTGTTCAGCAAAACCAACCCAACAACCCCACACAGAAAAGCAAAACAAAGTGAAGTTAAAATACCCCCTTCAGCTGTATTTTCCTTCCATTCCTACTGTAAGAATCTATTTAGTGAATGCAGAAGTGGCCAATCCTACCTCATACGTGTAGTCATAGACCAAGCCCTTCTCTTCAAAGGGACACTCCCATTTTCCCACACTCGTTGGTACAGGATCTGTTGCAGATTGCCCAGACAAAGTGTCCCTCAAGAAATTATCAAAAATTATCCTGCTGTCACCATCACAAGTCCCACCAATGGACCAGATTGTGGCAAAAGCAAAGCAACCCTGCAAGGGCAGAAAGATTAACAATTGTCTGAAAAATTGACATACTGCATGAACCTCGAACAGTCTGGTTAACAAACATAATTCTGAAAAATACTGCAGAGAGGTGTTACAAATTGCCCTTGAATAGCACCGGTCTAAGGAGATCTGGAAACCTGACTAAAGACAGAGCACACAAAAGTCTTGCTCAAGAATATTTATTTGACAAAAAATAAAGACCACTGACTGAAACATTGTCACATGACAAAGCCTGAGGAGTTCTAATCACACATCAGGATCGAGGGATTTTCTAATTCAATTTTAAATAACTACTTTACATTGTATTTTCTTCAGTTTTTCCTCCAAACAGTCATACAGGGTGAGACAGAGGATCCAACTATTAGAACTGTCAGAAAACACTCTTCCCAAGAAAATTTTCCTCAAATGGTCAAGCTAATCAGTGTTACACGAATATTTATTTCCTTTAAGGGAAAGAAGACACTTTGCTTTAGCTAACTTCTTGGTTAGTTAAAAAGCACATTTAACAAAAACTCTATCCCTGTTAATTGGAAACATAATAAAATTTTTTATCATATTTGTTACTTGTAAGACTTCAGTCTCATCTGGGCACCTGCAGAGTGTGGGGAGACAGTAAGGAAGTAGTGAAATTGTTTTACATGTTCTGATTCCCAAATTAAAGTTGCTTTTATTAGTACAATTGTTTGAAAACTGGCATATGCAGAAACAAACACATTTTTCTACAGGTTAAGAAACCAACCATGATCCAGGCACGGATGCTTTTGTTGGTGGGATCTTCTTGCACGGTTGGACAAATCAACATTTCAAAAAGCCGTGTGAGAGCTACTACCACATTGGTATTGCTTGTAGGTACCAGTTCCTAAGAGATACAAAAGGCTGGGTGTAAGACTTGGTGTCTTCAGTTAATTTATCTTTTGGAGCTATAATACTAAAAGAATTAGATTATTAGCTAATTCTGAACAAACATTAAAAGGCAAGGTATACACTGATTATACTCAGAAGATCATTTACCCTCCTCTGTGTTTGAAATGTGCCAAGATCTTTAGTTTGCTAACTATGCCCATGCCTACCATATGACCATTACAATCAGATATCTTAAATGAAAACAAAACCCACAGAAGTAACTACAGCAACACATGAGCAAAATCCTAAGCACTGTCACACTGAGTTCACAGGGAACTACATGTACACTTCCCCTAGCGCTCCAATACTTCCCTGTTCAACATGACATCTTTAAAGAAAAAAGAATGCACAAAATTCTCTTGCAAAGGCTTTTTATTCAGTGTTTTAAATACTTATTTTACTTTTGAAAATAAAGTGGAATCTATGATCAATTTTGAGCTTTAGAGCACATTCTCATTTTAACTTTGCAAACTGGTCCTAAGGGCTGCATATTCCTTCTAACTGTGGTTGTCACGGGAGAGCAGTCACTGCCCACCCAGGGTAACAGAATGGAAATGGGCAGTACCAACTGCAGGAGACAATGGCAAAAAGTACCTTGCACTGTTTCTGACGGACTTTTAATGTTGGTGGTATCAACCACTCAAAAAGTCCCTCCAGAAGATCCTGATGTTCCTTTGAGTTCAGAGGTTCAGGCAGTTTACTCAACCAAGAGGTAACAAGTGGCCTCCAGCCCAGCTGAGAAGGTTCCAAATAAATCATGCCACAACGACTGACTGTAGCAGGCTAAGGAACAATGGTAAACTTGTTTTATTGTACATTTAATATACTGAACCTTGTTTTATAGTTTCATTAAACAAAAAACTTACTGATGCCTGGGAAAGATCCATTGTTTCAAAAATAAGAGTCATCTGAGGGGACATTTGGATGACTTCCCCACTCATCAAACAAAGCTTGAAAGAAGAAAAAAAATCACATGCAAGATTAGGAAAAAGAGTAGTTGTAAATGGTACATCCTATCACAGGAGTGTTCTACAAGAAAATCTGAGAAACCAAGTATAACCAAAGGTAAGATCAACTACATAAAATGTTTTATCACTTGCAGCAATAGACTTTTTGGCTAAATTCTTCACTTAAATCATAGTACTCTGCAGTAAGTTACTAGTAGGTTCATTACAAACCATCTTGCATGTGACAGGATAAAGAAAAGGCAGCAAGCACAGAGGAGAAAGGATATCTGTTGCTATTGCTGCTAATACTGAAGCATTCCAGCTGGAGACCCACCACTCCTACTTACTAAAATAAAAGTTCAGTTTGAGTGTTTTGACACATTATCATTTAGTTCAAGTTAAAACATTGTCTCTAATTTCTATATTCCCATTGAGATTCTTAGGGCACCTTTACAAAAGTACTGTAAGGTTACAACTTTGCCTTCAGAAGGCATTATTTTGAAAATACAATCCTTTTTGTCTAGGAATTGTCTTGAAATGTATCTAAGTTTGTGCATGTTTAGAAACTATGGGATTTACATTGAATATAAGTAATTGTAATTTTTGGAATTTAAATTTTCAATTATTTATGTTACAAAATTACAATATGACATTAAGGGAATACTACATATTTAATGACTTTCAGCAATGAGTTGATTCTGTGATTATGATTCTAATGAAGGAAAACAAAACAAACGACAAAACCCCAACCAAAAACCACAAAAACAAGACGCTTACAACTTGTCACCAAGCTTACAACTTGTCACCAATGCCATTCGCCCTCGTTCTTTTCAAATGCCAGGCACTGCAGTTTGTATTCAGGGTTTTATATTTAGAATATTTCCAAAATGTCACAAAATTTCATTTAGGCCCTGATACCTTCTTGTTGTCATCCAGCACCGTGTTCATGCTCTCTATCCACAGAGTGTCGATGGGGCCATCAAAGATCACCCACTTGCGCTCGGGGGTCTCAGACAAGGCGAACTCCCTGAAGGTTGTAGCGACGACCCCGTCTGTCCACTGAGGGGGGCAGACATGGGAATGGGAAGGGAGACAAAGAGTGGAGAGTTCATTCAGAGCTTCCAGCCACAGAAACCCTTCCCTTTGCATCCCTTATCCCTCCCTTTTCATTATTCTCTCTTGTTCTGCAGAGAGCAGTGCACAATTTCGCAGTTACACTGAGGGTCTTGCGACATCAGCAAATTTTAAAATAGAGGTTTTTTCACTTGAAAAAAGTATTGTAATAAAAAAAGACCAGCAACTCAATTTACTGAAACTTAGAAGTGCTTCTGCTCTGCCTGGCATCTGTTTCTCTCCAGTCACTCTAAGTTTTACTATTTCACATTCACTTCTCCATTTCGTTCCTTTTTCAGACCTAAGTTTCACACATGAGTTCATAAACTTTTCTACATAGCTTTTGCATTACTTTGATTATACTGGTAAACAATAGACAGGGAAACGAATACAGTTAAGTTTGATATGGTTTCCTAGCATGGATGCAATGAGATTAGGATGATGACCCTCAAAATGGTATTGCTTTTTTTTTTTTCATATTTAAACCTATATAACTGCATACAGACTTGGCAAAGCATGTTTACATGCTAACTAAAATCAAGCCATACAAGTATTAGTTAAAATAAAATTTACAATTGTGTTCTTATCTGCGTTTAAAATCATGAAATTATGAATTCAAGTTTACTCTCCACAATAATGGAGGTCTGACAACATATGTAGGAAACACTAATTTTTAAACATACATTACCTCATGGGATATCAGATCAAACTGCCCAAAAAGCTGACCCATAGTGATTGATTTTGGATTTATGGTTCTAAAAATTACTTTTTCTTCTTCACCATAACCACGCTCTTTCATAAGAGACAGTGTATCTGCCAACACATGTAGGACTTTGGTCTTCCCAGAAAAAGATTCCCCTACCAGCATGAAGCTGTTAGATGGAAAAAAACCCTGCTATTAATATATTTGTCTTGCAATTTAAACTTTCACAGATCACACGAAGGCCAACAGTATCAGCCATATGCTTAAAACTAATTTTCATGTAATTTCCAAAAAGCAGAGCAAGTAAAGTTGCTTCGTATATACAAAACATCGTTTCAGCAAAACCAGTTAATTTGCACGTGCACTGTATGCATGTTGTCTTCTAAAACTTAGATTTTGTGACCACACCAGTTCATTTATTTGCTGAATGAGATTACTTCAGAATTTCATTTCAATCCAGACAGAATTTATAACACTGGAAGAACACAAACAGAAAACTTCTGTAGTCACCCAGCAGAGATGTGACTAAAATGGTGTCTCACAAAGAAGATTAAATAACGAGCTGAATATTAATCACCATATATCATATTGTATATATTCTCTCCAGGGAATTGCTATTCTCTAACAAAAGTTAGAAATAAAATTGGCACAGATCTGGTAACTACTATTCTAATATAGCCAAATTTTTACAGTCCTAAGTCTTCATCATATGGATATCAACACCTAAAATCATTATACATGTGAGGCTACTTCTGATATCAAGATGAGTATGATTTCTCAGACATCTAGGCACAAGAATTTTGGGACATTAAAAGCTGTATCAGTGATCAACTGTTCCAATACAAATAGGAATATTCTGCCTCCCCTTAAGACCTTTTAAAACTTCCTATAAAAAACTGCTACAGTCTAAATCAAAATTACAAAAAATACTGCTTGTGAAACAGTGATGAGAATCTTACCCATGTCTAACAATCATCATTTCATAAGTCTGTATAATTTTCTGTATAAAAGTTGTTACAGGTTGGACATTATGTCGAATGCAACATTCATTGGCACATTCCAGGAAATCCTAAAATCAAAACAGATCATAATCTTATCATTGCTACAACTTAAATTGCTGTCTTGGGCTACAGTAGAACAGTCTATGCTCATCAATAAGGGGTTCAAATTAATTTATAACTGAAATACGACCAGTCAAAGGAGCTATGCTTTAAGTGTTGCTATAAATAAAATATGAACAGAAAGTTTAATCCCACTTTATTATGCCCAAAAAATTAGGAAAGAAATCAGTCAGAAAGCCTAAAATTTGGTAAACCTGCAGGTCAGTTTCCAATCTGTGGGACACAATCCTCCTGAATGTAGGGGAACTCAGATGTGGATTATATTCAGCACAGATAAAGGAATTTTCTTTGGTACTAAGTTTCATTGTAAATATTCGGCAATTTTACTCATCTTGCAATAACTCACTGTATTAATTGCACTTGGTGAAAAAGCAAATCACCAAAAAACAACCAACAATGATTTTGGCCAAGGAAAAATTACAAGACTACTTACATTGTAGTCTGCCTCGGGAAGCTTGATGCCAGGAAATAAGTCACTGGTTATACCCATGAACAGAGGTATATCATGGGACAAAAATTTGGGCTCATTCACATCTTTAATCGATCTAAGAAGCTAGAAGAAAAAAATACACATTTTACTGTTCCTATTAAAAGACAGAATAAACTGCTCAGAAATTAAAATAATCTAATATGTAACAAAGATTTGTTCATGGTGTGCCTTTGATAAGCAGTTAAGCCCAATTACGCAATTTGTGTGTGTATTTTATTAGCTCCGTTTCACTGGATCAGTAGTGTGGGACAAGACATGATGGAATTGCCTTCAGAATTCCTTAAAGAACTATTCCCTCAGGAACTCACCAATATATCTTCATCCTCTGTGGGAAATTTCAACTTCAGATTCCCAGCAGCCACCAAGACAGCCTTGACTGCTCTCATGCCATAGTCATAGTGGTACTGGGAGGAAAGCTGCTCTGAGCAGAGCCTGTAGGTCATGACTATCTTCACTGACAGGGACTTGGCATTCAAAAATCCATATGAATAGAGTGAAATTTCTGCTATCAGAGCATAGTTAGGAACCATCATGGCCACTGTTCTGAACAGAACCTGAAATACATACCCAAAGAAATATCTTTAAATAATTGAGGGACGGAAAGTAATTCAGAACTTTCACAGGGAATGGATTAGTGCTAATCCCATTATGGCATTTCTAACTGGAAACAGTAATGGCATGTTCAGTGAAGTACTGCTTAGGTAAACTGCAGATCACTGAAAACAGTTACACTGGAAAGCAGAACTGGAAAACAAAACAAAAAAAAACAGGCTTAGTAGGTGTAAATCTTGTAAGAGTTGAATGTTTATATTCCAGGTGGCACAGTCTGGATTAATACCAGCAATACACAGGTCCCTCAATTTTTTTGAAAAGCTCATTCTTAAGAAAAAGCATCTATTATTTTACCTTCAGATTATCTGGCAGTTCAGAACGTCCTGCGTACCCTGGATTCATAGTAATAGCTATGAAACAGTTGGGGTTAAGCTTCAGCTCAGTTCCTTCAAAAAGAAATGTTTCCTGCTTTGTCTGGATGGCTCTCTGGATGCACAGGATCTGCTGGGCCACTACAGACAGGACTTCCAGTTCAATGCGATTGAATTCATCAAAACATGCCCAGGCACCTGTTGAAGCCAAACCCTTGAAAAACTGCAAATGAAAAAACAGAGCAATGATATTGCTTACAGAGCTTTAGAAGATCCAAAAGAAACTAAGAGTATCATGTTGGAAGTTTAATTACACACATACACAAATACAATTATGATAATAATATTTAAGCCCGTTAGCTCATAGATCTGTAATGTACTGAAGAACAAAGTTTTTTCTTGGTTCTAAAGAAAGCTAAATCAGAAGATCCCAATCATATGATTTCTTTCATGTTTTAATTAGCAACTTTATAGGATTTCATAAAGCACAGAAAATGAAACGTGGAGATCAGTATATAGCATCCAAGGGTAGTAGACCATAGGTGCCACATTTATTTGTCTCTGCAAAGTAGGGACCCTACAATTTTCATCCTAAAAATAAAATACAAAACATTTATTTCCTATTTACCTTTCCCATTGCCAGGTAATCAAGGCCATCAGAGCAGTTGAAGACAACACACTGAACAGCAAGAGCTTTAGCCAAGTCTTTGGTGGTCTCCGTTTTACCTGTCCCTGCTGGACCCTCTGGGGCACCACCGAGGTTTAAATAAAAGGCTCCAATCTAAACCACAGAAATAGTTTATAGAAATTATAACTTCATTGTACTTCATTTATAGGAAATTATTCTGAATGAAAACAGTAAAATTAAGTTGCACTAGATAATTTAATACAGTCATTGTATCTAAAGTGCAAAGTATGGTTTTATTAACTAAAAAATAATCTGAAATGAACTTACAGCTTGGAAATACACACAAGAGAATTGAATTTTGACCCTAACAGACTTTAGTTTTATTATCATCATGACCATGATCTACTCAAATTTGAAACCATACTCCAGCAAAGGAACTGCAGTAAATGATAGTGAGAAAAGCCATAGCTGAGATGGCTTTGGTAACTTTGAGATGTCAGATTAGTTGAGGATAAACCACTACAATAATAAACACCTCTACTGAAGAACAGGGATACTAAAAAGTTGTCCAACTTGTAGTAGTCTTAAGAACAATATGATCACAAATGAATCCTTCTCCACTCAATTTAGCAACCCCAAAATATCAGAAAAGCACTTTGTGCTGTCATAATCTACACAGCAATAAAATCTTGGGTGTTTTTTCTATTTGTGTTTTAAAAAAAAACACATGCGCCACAGAACAATTCACAAATATTTCAGTTAGGTTGGTGGGCTGTCCAGATTTGCTGTTAGGAGTGATTTTCACATTCAATATTCTATAGAAATGACAATCTTTGAAAGCCTCATTTTAGCAGAAATGGCAGAGTCTGACAGCGGCTGCGAGCCCTAAAGGCAGGGCTGTAACAAAGAGAGTCAGAAATACCACAGCACATGAACCCAGCACGAGGAGCACTGTGGGAGGCCGTACCAAGGTGCGGTAACAGCGGTCTGTGAGGGGAGTGATGACCAGGCGTGGGGAGTTGCCCAGATACTCGTAGGCGTATTTGACATTGCAGTTGATGATGCAGACACGGACGTTCTCAGATTCCCAGTAATATCGGAGCTGTGCGAGCCACTGAAAGTCTGTTTCACTCTGCACACCTGGCAAACACAGAGTTGAAAGCAATCATAAATGACATTTCAGATAACTGGAATTTTTATTACACTTAAATTTAAAACCACTTTGAAATTATAAATGTTGCTGCTCATATCCAAACACAAACCCATCTTAATGCTGTACTGTTTCAGGCAACAAAATCTGTTTGGTTAACTATTTTTCATTAACTGCGTGAAGAAAAATGTTTTAAAAGATAATTACCACTTTCAATCATTTCCTTGATGACATCTCTAGCATGAACATCAATAGTAACTAAGGCACCCAGTGTAGTTCTTGTCTGTTTTGACAGTTTTCCTCTTACCAGCTCTACAATATCATTAAGTTGAAGCTGAAGTGTATCATAATAACCCTTTAAACCCTAGGAGAGAAAAGGTAATTTTGAAACTGATTATATCACATTTCAAGTGTTCCAGACTTCGTGTTGACTAAATATCTTAACTGAGATTGCTTATTAAGCTATTCTTTTACATTATCATATTTCTGCATCAACTTCTCTCTTGTTCAGTTATGCATTGATGTTGCAAAGCTACATTTTGATCTGTTCTTGCTCTAAACAAGAATCTTCAAGTACGTGCATGAAAGGCATAAATCACTGTATATAAATTCATGTATTTCAAACTCATATGCTCATAATTTTTCCAATTCTATTTTGATTGTAGAAAAATATTTGATTAAGTAAAATACATCAGCTGAAATTAAACATTAAGGAAGATTTTTTAAAATTATGCATTACACAGTACCTCAGATCCACTGCAAAGAACTTCATGCACCTCACTTGTCCAGTACATTTGAGACACACACAACACTACTTGTCCAGGCCACTCCAGAACCCAGCGTTTTCTCTCAGTCTCTAAGTATGCCTGAAAGAGTTACATACAGTAGCCAAACACAGATATGTGAATATTTATCATAACGTAGTATAGAAGCATATAGGGTGATCCTATTAATATTCTTTGCTAAAAAAATATCATTTTTCTATTTGCAACATTCAAATGGACTTTTAAATTGTCTTTCCTCCTTAGATTTGCAATTTGTTATCCAATAATTTTAAATGTTCTTATAATTATCTTTCCATATTACATAAATACTCATAACTTGTTAACTTCATTCAAAGAAACATTCTGTCTAATGATTTTCTTTCAGGAGGGAGCAAGCACTTACAAGTGTTGTGATTCCAATTTGTAACTAAAGAAACCTAAATTATTGCCCTAAGGTGGTATATCCTATAAACAGTGCTGCTCCAAACTTTTAAACTAAACGCTTACTTATGTCACCAGCCTATAAATACAAGTCACGTTAACTGGGTCCTGGTTTTGTAACTTCATCAACTCCTGTGTTGAGGAAGAGTTTTAGAAAGCCAAGAGACAGCCATAAATAAAGATGGGTGCTACAGTTATTAAATGATCACAACCTCCATACCAGTCTTGATTTGGCAATAACGTCACGTATAGTCTTCAGCATAATGTCTTCTACTTGAATTAACCACTTCTCCACTGCACCTCGAGCTTCAGAAGTAGAAATGGTGGAAATCAGCTGTATACGCTCGCCTTCAGAACTGCACATTCCCTTAATATCCAAATTGCGACGGAAATCCAGCTTAGCAATGCCTTCAAAACACTTCTTCAAGTGAGGCTGAACTCTGAGAGGATCCTTAGTCTCTGAAAGGATCTCCAACATTTCATCATTAGACAAGAAAAAGAAGCTAAAAAAATCAGGAAAAAAAAAAAGAAAAAAGACAGTTGCATTATCAAGCAATTATCAAGAGTGACCTTATTCACAGCAAAATAAACATTCAGAATCTGATGTTTCAAATAGCCCAAACTCATCCTACCGGGGAAAGAAGAGACGTTTTTTCTCAAGGTAGGCATTAAGGCCTTTCATGATTTTGTCCAGAAGCTCATTACAGGTCTGAAGCTTCTCCGATAAGCCTGGTAAGGAAGTAGCAGCAAGAACCTGTAACAACAAACACATGCAGAACTGTCAGTTAAGTAAAATACCTCAAAAAATAGAAGATAATCAAATAAAGAACAACATTTCTAGAAAGCCTAGGCAACTGATGTCATAGGTCATTGCATGTATTCTGAAAAATAAGCATTGCCCCACTCCCTTCCAAAAACCCCCAACCTCCAAGAGAAGCTCCTGTTTCCTGTTGGCAATGGGTATTTCCCTTACCTTTGGGTCTTCAGCACAAAACTTCATAATCTCTCTCCAGCATCTATCCACAGTCTGGAAGTGACGCCCCTCTGCTGGCATCTGTTGCATAATATCCTCAGAGGAAAAAATGGGTTCCAAATAAAGCCACTGCGCTTGTACCTTCAACCAGTCATCAATGTTCTCCTGAATCTGAATTAAGCGACTTTCCCATTCCTTAATAAATATTTAAAGAATGTTACCTTGATATTTCCAAGCAAATAATGTTAGAGACAATAAATTCAAGAAAGGTAGACACTGTGGTACTCTAGGTCCCAAAGAGGAAAAAAAAGGCCTACCAAGAAACAAAATGAAAGAAAAATATTTACGAGTATTTAGGCTCTTCCATATATACAGAAGCCAAGGGAGATCAGAAATTTTACCTACTGAATTTTCAAAATGCAGTTACCACTTTAGTGCTATCAACTTTTAGCAACTTAATGGTTAAGCAATACCGAGGAGGCTACCCGTAACAAATTCTGGTTCATCTCCCCACAGCAAGGAGCTCCTGCAGCTGCATTGCAGGCACACAAGAACACCAGAAAGGCCACATCAGATCACAGGAGAGATCCAGCCAGTCCAGTATCTTCTCCTTAAAGTGGACAGAAGCAGATGCCTCTGGAGCAGGCTGGAGAGGCTGCCTGTAAAGGGTAAATACTGCACACGTACACTGAGCCTGCTTGAGCCTGAAGATTTCCTACACAAACCAACTAATAACTAGGGAGGGTAACTGCAAAGCAATTCCACCAGCTTCTCTCCTGTCAGTAGTCACGGTGTTAGCACCACAGAGACTGCTCTAGCCCTGAAAACACAAAAGCAGGTGTAAAGCACTCCCAATATTGTTCTGAGGCCTGATTAAAAAAACCTTCTCCCAGCCATCAACAAATTTCCTTGCTCAGGGGAAAATATTGTGGTTCAAAATTTGAGCCCAAAACTCAAGGATTACTAAATGTTCTTATTAACAATAATAGAAACATAATTTCCAGTTATTAAGGAGCAAGGTTAAAAACACCAGTGGAAATGGTGTTTACATAAAAGATGGAAAAAAATAATCATGTTCTCTTTTTTTGCACTTAAATCTGAGTGGAAGAAAGAATTCCAAAACAGAAACAAGGTAAGTACAACTCATATAAACCCAAAAGATTCTTGCTATCAATGAAAGTATTTCATTAACAACTCAAACAATAAAGCTGTAATACAATGGTATATTCTTGCATGATAGTTATCCTACAAATATAAATTATTGAAAAAAGTATTGATTGTACCCTGATTTCTTTTTCGAATGGTTTAATGAAAGGTGATCCTCTCATTGTCTGAGTTTTCATAATCTGATCATCAAGAAGAGCCTGAATATCATCCACTGCAGCCAGAATATGAATACCAGTCTCACGATACACTTTTGTATTGAAGGAAACTGAATCCCAGACTTCCATCATGGTATGCATTGCTTTCTCTAAGGAAAATTCCTAATAAAAAAGAAAATAGTTGGTGTAGTCACCAAATTGGGGTTTTTCCAACTCATTAATTCAGTGTGTAAGCTTATCTATCTGAACAAACTATTTTGCTCTAACAGCACAAGTTAATTACTTGTTACTTTTCCTCAGTATATCACTTTCTAGCACACAGGAAGCAGGATATTCGGGAAATACTAACAATGTAACATGAGATACAAATATTGGCATGCACAATGTTATCATGGAATCATCTTCTCATCTAATGGATCATCTAATCATCTAAGTCTCACCAAAGCTCTTTAGCTGCATAAGGCAAAGACCAAAAAGTCATAAAATATTCACTAACAGATCTGCTGTCCTATTTGTCACTATCAAATCTCTGTGCTTACCTTGCTTGCACCCACACTTATAGCTGCAAACTGTTCCAAATAAGGGCCTAGATTCTGCTTTAAAACTTTTCTCAGTGTAGTTCCAGCATCTGGTGTTAAATCATATCCTACTATATTTGACATCTGCTCCCAATGACGGTCTCTCATGCCAGGGTTACAGAAGACAGTCACAGTGGGAATATTCTCCTAATTCAGAAGACATTTATAAGGTAAAAAAATGGTCATATGCATTATTTCTTAACTTGTTAGTAATCTTTGATGTGCATTTAAAATTCTGCTGCAGTAGCTGATGACAAGAAAATCCTTTCTGAAAAGTGCAGAGGGCTCCATTCAGCTATCCATTCCATTTCAAAATAATTATATTAATTACTGCAGCAGAAATATAAAACTATTAAGCACAGTCTTAGAAGAAAAGAGAAAATGAACAATTTTTCAGCTATATTGTGGTAAATTTTATTTCCATTATCATAACAGAGTCTCATTTCAAAATTTTCAACTACATCCTTAAATGTTTCTTTGCATCCAAAAATTGCTTTTCTTCTGTATGTGTTCACTCATTAACAATTCACATTCCTAAAGCTATAAACACTCCTCCCCCCCCCCCCCCCCCAAACCACACAAC